>JAKGSA010000876.1:99949-115376 GCA_033558755.1 Philaethria dido
TATATATTTAAAGATCAAGCCTACTAGTATAAATGTATTTCTATTCTTCAAAATATGTGTAATTAACACATTTTTTTAATATTTTTTTGTATGTATGTTATTCTGCTGTATAAGTAAATTTCCATTCAGATCTGTTCAGTAGTTTTTGCGTGAAAGAGTAACAAACATTCATCAACTCTCACAATAAGTTTACATTATTAACTTTTATAATACCTATTCACTTCTTCTCTCTACCAAATATCCCATTTAATTTGTCTTCAAGTTCTATTTTATCTAATTTTTAGATAAATAAGAATTGTCAAACAAATCAGAAACATACTTTTTTTCTCAAATATTGGGAATATTGCATATTTGATCCTACAACCCTCGCGATCTGTCAAGCAAATAACCACTGCGCCACGATGGCGATAGCAAATATAAAAAGCCTCACGCTTTATCCCACAGAACATAGTATCAACTCTTTCTTCAATACTTTGTCTTACCAGAGTGGCGAAATGAAAATAAATTAAATATAAATATTCCTCAAGTGGGAATCGAACCCACAACCAATCGTTACAGTACGCTATTCCACTCCACCACACCTTATCACTTTATGTAATGGATTACACAAAATTTTTATCTTTTATAGTTTAAAGTAACCTTCACTTCATTTGTTTTTATTTTATTATGCATTGCAACACGTTTCTGTTAGTTCATTGTTCGACGAATGGTTATATTTTATTTTATTTATAGAAATCATTCTTACGCAATTGTGAAGTAAGGTACACGATGGTTGTCGGTTCGATTCTAATATACGAACATAATTAGGTATGTTGCGTTTTTTAAGGGTAAAACCAAAGTGAGTGTAAAGTTAACTGAAATTAAGGAAAGCGGAGTGTTTTATCACTTACGTCATACAACTCTATTCCCACTGGCTTGTCTAACTATTCAAAGTACAAGTATGAGACTTAAAAAAAAAGCTTGCCAGGAAAATGTGGAGCTCGAAAATACAAAGTTAGCCAATGTTTGAGAGTTTAAAAAAAAAGAGATTGCTGTTTAAAAAAATATTGGGCATATAATTGCAAAAAACAAGCTCTGACATTTTATAGACCTAAAAAAAGGTCAAAAAAAGGCCAAAAAATTCTATAGTGAACTTACGAAATACCTTGATATCCTATACCGATTTACCTAAACATATCGGCTTCCCTAAAAATTACCGGCTTCCCTAAATATATATACCGGCTTCCCTAAATATACTTGGGTTCCCTTAATTTACCGGCTTGCCTAACTAAAATATTCACCCCTCGCCACTGCTAGGTTCTATATACTTACCTTGTTATGAAGCAGCTGTTTTATAACAATTTATATAATTTCGATATATTTTAATTACGAAAAGATGGCATCATGAAGGGAGACGGCGTTTGACTAAACGAAATGTATGGGTTTGATACCCGATGATGCAATCTTAAACTTTAAATCATTTCTCCTCTATAGCAAGAAAAGCGCAGCGTTTAATTCAACCACTTTACACATAATGTCTATAATTCTATTATAGACATTATGTGTAAAGTGGTTATATATTGTCTGTAATTCTAACGATGTTTTTTTACCTATCCTGCTGGCTGCCTCACTATTTCTCGTATGGTAGTCAATAGCTTAGTGTCAAGACACTCCGTCCTCAATTTTCTTCAAAGCTGGTAACCTTTTCATAGTATTACAATCAATTCGGCGGAAAGTGGTGAACAGAATGTCTTAACACTAGGTTCTCTCTGCTTCTACCCTTGCTATAAGCGGGATACAGCGTGAAGCTATGTATGTATGTATGTAATTCTACAATATGGTGCCTAACCCTTAGTCTATATAATCGCTTCCCAATACTACATATATACGTAAGAACATACTACACAAGTAAATCAATTTAAGCCAAGTGTACTCAAGTATCAAAAGGTAGGTCATTGAGACTGTCATTGAATTAAACATTCCTTTGTTTCCTCTAAAACAAGAAAATGACAGCGACCGAGATTTGTTCGAATGGATAATTATATTGCAGATATAAAAAAATCTCATAATAAAAACCTGAGGTCATAGTGGCGCAGTGGGACAGCGTAGTGGCAGTAGGAAGTGATTATGAATTCCAACCCGACTCAGGGGAATTTCGCACACAATGCGTCGTTAAGTTACGTACAGTGTCTAGATTTCGTGCAGAAAATGGAGAAAGAAGTTTCTAGATGCTAATTTAACAATGTTGCTTAAAGTTTTACAAGCCATTTAGAACAATAATTTACGTAATGTTCAAAAAATAAACCGTAAAATAAGCTATTATTCTGCTTGGTCCTCAATTTTCCTTCGACGTACCAAAGTTATTTGAATTACGTTTCAAATTTTAAACGAAGACAGTTTTTACATATTTAGAAAACGTATAAAAATTTGAACGCAGCGGGACTCGAACCCGCACCTATTGGAATTTTTTTTTATACGTTTTTTAAATACGTTTTTCGTTTACTAAGTATGTCATTAACACTTTAAAACTTCAAAAATAAGATATTTATTAATTGAAATTTAGTTATTCTTCGCATCCATAAAGTGCGAATTCTTAACCTTCAACTAGCAACCCTAAATTATTATAAATAGACATATATGAGGTTAATAATCTGGACCCGGAAATGAACTCCTAACCCTTTTAATTAGATACCCCATACATATCAGATATAGCAAATATAATATTGTATTAGTTTCCACCACAAAGGATTTGCGGTCGTCAAAACGGATCAATTAACGTTTCTATTGTGTACCTTTCTTAGTGATTTCGAAATGTGTATGTACCTGTTGAGCAAATTTGGTTATTTGGTTTGTATAGCTTAGTCGTATGTTTAATTTAATTAATACCATATATTATATATGTACGTAGCGTGAATAGGTTGACATGTCGACTGAAGTAGTAAGTATTTATAGGCTAAATAAATGACAATAAAAAAACTCGAACGGAATAGAACGGAGTGTCTTAACACTAGGTTCCCTCTGCCTATCGTGCTATATGCGGGATACATCGTGAAAAGAGAAAAATATCTTTACTTGGATAATGACCAAATATTATAAAATTATTGTAGTTTCCGCGCTCTGCTAACAAATCAAAGCCTGTCTTGCCCCTAAATATAGATGAAATGCGGAGAACGGAGTGTCTTAACACTAAGAATGGAGTGTCTTCAATATGGCTATATTTAAGTTCAATATGGCTATATTTATGTGGGAAATACTTGCAGCAAAGAGTGACGAGTCAACACGGCTTACCTGAACAAGCGCTTGGCAACAATTCAAAAGTTCTATATTTCGGCTTTTGGTAGTACAAATCGTTATATAACGTTTTTTTTATAAAAAAAACTAATTAGGCCATCGTAGCGCAATGGAACGGAGTGTGGCTGTAAACGCGATAGTTGCTAGTTCGATTCCCACTCGGGCAAAATATTATATTGAAATTATTTTCATTTCCCTCCCCTGACAAAACGAAACGGTAGCGTTGAGTTTGTCACTTAACACGTGATATGTCGAAGTCGGGTGGAATGAACCGGACGGAGTGTCTCGATACTAGGTTTGTTCTGTCTACACTGCTTTGCGGGATAAAGCTTGGCTGGCACACAAACACGGTTTCGCTCCGATACAATAAGTTGCACACAACATGTCTCAAATTCGAGCGAAAAGCGAACGGAGTGTCTTAACACTGCGGGAAAAAGCGTGAATCTAAACACATCTTATCTAAAAAACTACATATATTAAAAAATTAAGTATCAATATTCATAAATATGAAAAACCAATTTCCACACGCGTTATCAACTAAACGTGACTATAGTAAACTTATTTTTATTTATCCATACATAAAATATTTCACCACTTCACTATTTTTAACGCCTGTCGTGGCGCAGAGGCACAAACGTGCGACTGTAAACGCGACAGGTTGTGGGTTCGATTCCCACTCTAGGAAATGTAAAAGTTTAATATTTTCATTTCCTGGGTTTGGTAACAAGGCAAAGCGCGGCGTTGAGTTCCGCCACTCAGCACGCAATGCCTCAATTCGGCGAAAAGTGGGGAACGGAGTGTCTTAACACTAAGTTCTCAGGTTCCCTCTGCCTACCCTGCTATATGCGTAATACGGCGTGAAGCTAAAAAAAAAGTGAATAATTATTTCACCATTGCTTCACGTTACTACAATTTGCTCGCAAACATTTGAAACCTGTTCTCATCTTACGTCAGATACTAAATAAAGGGTTGAGATATAATACGAAGCTTGCATAAAAACTTCTTTAGTAGTTCTTTGGATTTAGTATTATGATGGCCTTTTTATGTGTTTTTTTATATAAATAATTACTTATTCGAATGTTTTTCATAATTTATATAAAAAAAAGCTTGCTTAATTATTTGACTGACAGACAACGTACATGCGAAACTATTGGGCATAGAAAGATGATAATTGGTATGTAGGCGAATTTTGGACTGTAGTGGAGCACTAATAGAGGATTTCTCGAAATTTCTATGTAAATGTGGCGCAAAGGCACAAGCGTGCGTCTGTAAACGCGACAGGTTTGTTTGTTTGGGTTCCTTTCCTACTCCAGGAAATGGAATTTTTCATTTTTTGGGTTTGGTAACAAGGCAAAGCGCGGCGTTGAGTTCCGCCATTCAGCACGCAATCAATTCGGCGGAAAGTGGGGAACGGAGTGTCTTAACACTAGGTTCCCTCTGCCTACCCTGTTTATGCGAGATGCAGCGTGAAGATATTTTATGAAATTAAAAAAAAAAAATAGCATTTTAGGTTTTATATTCCACGCAAGCGTCGTAAAGCAAGCAAGTCGCGGGATACAGCTAGTTTTATATTTTTTTTTTAACTCAAAGCATTGATATTTTTATTTATTTTACTTTGTAAGAAAAATAAATTTAGTTAATGGTATTGGTAATTTAACTATGTATTTTTCATTTGTAGCAGAAAACTGCAGGTAAATAATCATACAAATCAATAATTTCCAAGAAGTAATAACTAATATACCTATCGGTTTAATAAGAATTCCTTTCTCATTCTAAGAAATCAACAAAATATTAAAAAGGCACAATAAGAAATGAAAGAGACGCATTATAAAATATAATTATATAAAAAATACAGCTATACGCTTATCTCATAGCAGGGCATTCAGAAGTTAGTGTCCAGACACTCCGTTTTCCACTTTCACATTGGAAATCGAGACACTATGTAGAGTAGCAGAACTTAACGTCGCGCTTCCACTTACAAGCTCGTGCAAATCTACATTACTTAATTATAAATCATTCTATTGAGCGGGAATCGAATCCACAGTCAGTCTCATTTACAGTAAGACGGTTCCACTGCGTGTCCAAATAATATTGAATTTTTCTTATAATGATAAAAAATACTTGAAATTAAGTTTAAATTGATATTAACTGTAGTTTAAACCAACGTTAACGAATCCATGGTTTGTGGTCACGATAATTTAACCCAAATGAATCAAAATATCATAATGTTTCACTCGGTTTTGCCAAACTAGCCGAAAACAGGTAAAAAATTTGAAGGTAATATATTCATTACCTTGAAGTTTTTACCTGCAATTTTAGTATGTGAAGAGAATTAAAGAGTTAAGACAAAATGAAAAGGTAACTTATGATTTTGTGGCATTTATATCCTGAATATTAATGAACTTAATGGCGCCTGTCGTGGCGCAGAGGCACAAGCGTGCGACTGTGACACAATTGGTTGTGGGTTCGATTCCCACTCTAGGAAATGAAAATTCTAAATAATGTTTAGTGTTTTAATTTTCTGGGTCTGGTAACAAAGCGAAGCGCGCCGTTGAGTTCTGCCACTTAGCACGCAATGCCTCAATCCGGCGGGAAGTGGGGAACGGAAATGTTGAAAGAGAACGGAGTGTCTTAACACTAGGTTCTCACGTTCTCTCTGCCTACCCTGCTATATGCGGGATACAGTGTGAAGCTTAAAATATCCTAAACATTCCACGATACCATATAAATATTAAAGCATAAGCTTTTATAAATTCTTAAAATAGGTATTCTCTAAGTAAAACTTTACGTTAGAAACCGGTCTGCGATGCAAAAACAGCGAGAACGAGTTTATTGTACGGTAATTATGATATTATACGAACAAAGCCTCGATTCGTGGTGGATTCCACTAATTATTCTTTGGCTGGCTTTTTATTTTGATTTTACTTTAAAATTTTAGATGTAGTAGCGTTTTTTGAATGGAACTAACTTAACCTTGTTGTAGGAGTTTAAAATACAATAGAGAAACTTGTCACTGGTCTCTCTCTCTGTTTCAAAAATACTCGTAAAATAAATAAAAGTTTTTATAAATAAATAAAATAAAAAAAATCATACTCATATAATGTATCTACATTACGTATTTATATAATTATTACATACATAGCTTCACGCTGTATCCCGTATAAAGTAGTGTTGGCAGAGGGAACCTAGTGTTAAGACACTTCGTTCTCCACTTTCCGCCGAATTGAGGCATTGCGTGCTGAGTGTCGGAACTCAACGCCGCGTTTTGCCTTGTTACCAAACCCAGGAAATGAAAAAATCCATTTCTTACTTAATAAATAAATATAAATAACAAATGTCATAAAGTGTGGAATAAATTGATAACGTATTTCAAGAATTAAATTCACTGTGCTTTTAAATTTTCACAACTTCGTGGCAGACAGTTGTAATTTTAAGCTCGGTAACATCGGTAGTAACCCTATTAGATTACTTAGCTTAAAAACAATAACATATATAAATAATTTTAATTTTTTTATGGAAAAGATACCCCAAAGACATAGGATTGAATCCAGCTTCAATTAATTCTATATCATCTATAATATACAATATATATAAAATTTAAAAAAAAATAAAGGAAATCAAGTCTAAAATCAATAATAAAAATTTTAACAAAAATAGAATACCGACTTTTAATAAAATGCACAAAAAATATTACGAATAAATCAAAAACTACTTGTCATACTAACTAAATTTAAATATGCGGTAACACACATTAAAAGTTTGTCGAATTAAGAGCCTCCCCCTTTATTAAAAGTCGGTTAAAAAATTTAAGTATTTTTTTTAACTTCACGTTGTATCCCGCATACAGCAGGGTAGGCAGAGGGAACCTGAGAACCTAGTGTTAAGACACTCCGTTCTCTTACAACAATTCCGTTCCCCACTTTCCGCCGAATGGAGGCATTGCGTGCTAAGTGGCGGAACTCAACGCCGCACTTTGCCTTGTTACTAAGCCCAGGAAATCAAAAGACTAACATTTCCTGAAGTGGGAATCGAACCCACAACCTATCGCGTTTACAGTCGCACGCTTGTGTCTATGCGCCACGACAGGCGTTTTAAAGTAAATACTTATTAAAAGTAAAAACAGAAACAAACCAAATATTAACGTGAGCTCATCACACGCGTCTCATATTTCATTTTCGTTTGAGGACTCGTTGCTTATTATTTTAAAGGAGTTTCTTCATTTGGTTTTTTTATATAAAAAAAGAATTTCATATGTGGATATATGTACAGCACAATTATTTTATACATTTATATATGTAGATTATTACAGGTGTGATGTTTTGTAAGTAGTATCTTAAGAGAACGGAGTGTCTTAACACTAGGTTCTCAGGGTCCTTGTGTCTATTTGGTATGTGCGGGATACAGAGTGAATTTAAAAAAAATGTTTTAAAGTGAAAAACATAGTTATCACTAAATGACTTTTAGGTTCCTTTGAGGCCAAGTGCTGAAGACAGGTTTTGGTTGTAAACACGATTGGTATTAGGTTCGATGCCGACTTGAAAAATTATTATATTTAATTTTTTTTATTAAGCCACTCCCATAATAAAGGCACAGCAAATCAAAGCAAAGGTAGTAAATGGAGAGGGTGTAGACACTAGATTCTCTCTCCTGATGACTATTCTGCTGTGCGAAAAAATAAAATCTTTTTATAAAATTTTGCTTTCGGGCAGTTGTTATTTCTTGCACTAAAACGAATTTTTCGTCGCTGTGACTTACCAAGTGAGGTTTGGAACCACAACCGTTGCTAAATATATTTACTGTAACATAAATGTGTAATTATTTCAATCAATTTTTTAATGACGTAAGAAGAAATTAAAAAAATCTCCTTTGTGATAGAAAAAAAGACGATAAGTAGAAATATAGAAAAACAACACAAATTAACTTTAAATTACATAATTATTGAAGAAGGATAACATTACCGCTTTTTACATTGAAAATACAGTAAGAACGTATGAAGTTATATAATACATACATACAGAAACATTAATTATTTTATTATACTACTTGAGTTTCAATTTTATTAAAGTGCATATAAAACGCTTAACAAAAACTCTTTTAGAAAAACTTTTTCTTTTTGTCTTCACGTGACGTCATATCTGTTAAAAAAGAACTTGTATATATGACTGAATGTTAAATGCTTGTGGGTTTCCCATTTGGCGAAATTACTTAAATGAAACTATTTTAACCGGATTATTCGCATTTTTTTTAACTTCACGCTGTAACCCGCATATAGCAGGGTAGGCAGAGGGAACCAGAGAACCTAATGTCAAGACACTCCATTCTCTTTCAACAATTCCGTTCCCCATTTTCCGCCGAATTGAGGCATTGCGCGTTGAGTGGCAGAACTCAACGCCGCGCTTTACCTTGTTGCCAAACCCAAGAAATGAAAATACTAAATTTTTACATTTCCTGGAGTGAGAATCGAACCTACAAACAGTCGCACGCTCATGCCTCTGCGTCACGACAGGCGCATTCGCATTAGGTTCGGATATACATTTTTGGAAATCTGACGTTTCGAACTCTACGGTAGTCCGTGGTCACTAGAAGACACTGAGTCTACTCACCAACTACGCAATTAATTTGGTCAAAATAGTTTCATTTAATATGTCAAGAAGTTTTTATTTTTAAACTATTATTACATTAAACGCCTGTAGTGGCGCAGAGGCACAAGCGTGCAACTATAAACGCGACAGGTTGTGGAACTCCAGAAAATGGAATTTTGGCAAAGCGCGGCGTTGAGTTCCGCTGGAAAGAAGTGGCGGAAAGTGGGGAACAGAGTGTCTTAACACTAGGTTCTCAGGTTCCCTCTGCCTACCCTGCTATATGCGGGATCTGTATCCCGCGTCGTTAAGCTAAAAAAATCTATACTAGGTATAAAAAAGCGCAGCGTTGAGTTCCGCGACATTACACTCATGTTTCGAATTCTGGGGTGCTTAAACACTTTCAGGTTTTCTCTAGAACCGGGTACTAAGATACTCCACAGCTTTCCGCCAAAATAGCGCAGCTCAACGAGCGTTTGGTTGTAGGTTCGATTCCCGAGATGAAAACAAAACTCCAACCAAACGTGTTTACAATGAGACATTATACAGCGCCTCGACTGTCGCGATAGATTATTGTAACTTTAATACTTTTTAATTTCACGCTTTATCTCAGCGTAACCGCTGAGATAAAGTCAGAGACTTTTTTTTCTATACTTAGTATTTGGTCATTATTATCTAGTTAGTATATGACAAAAACTTTACAAAGACAGAACTTTTTTCCGGATCTCGAACCCACGACCTTCGGCTAAGTGGTTACGTCAACATGCATTTTTACAAAGTGAATGCTATTTAGATTGTAATAAGATCTAGGCATTAATCTCTAATCGCATTAAATTAAAAACCTTGAGAGTGAAGGTTTTTGCCTGTATTAAATAGGTATTTCGGTCACTTTTTATTTATTGGTCATTCTTTTGTTGTTCGGAGGTCACAGGTTCACCGGGAAAGATTTAAAAAAGAACCGTGAAAACAACGATAATTGAAAATACATCTGGCTACTTTTTTCTTCTTTTCGCAGCTTAACATTTTTTTACGCATAGCAGGGTCAAGACTCTTCGTTGTCTGTTTTTCGTTCGACATATACAATACATGGAGTATATAATGGTAGAACTGAACGCCGCACTTATTCTATCAGATGGGGATATAAAAGTTATTATTCCCTCAGCTGGGATTCAAACCTACAACCATATTGTTAATGTTAGAAGCTGTCCTAATTCGCAACTTATCGGATGTCTTTTCTGATTATATACACAGCCTCACAGTTTATCCAGCATAGTATGGTAATCAAAGAGACCTTAGTGTCAAGACACTCCGTTCTGATTACGTATAAAGCTATTACAAATTTTATAATATTTCATATAAGTATATTTAGTTAATAGCAACGCCTGTCGTAGCGCAGAGGCACAAGCGCGCGACCCTAAACGTGTGGGTTCGATTCCCACTCCAGGAAATGTAAAAGTTAAGTATATTCATTTCCTGAGCTTGGTAACAAGGCAAAGTAGGCGTTGAGTTCCGCCATTCAACACGCAATGCCTCAAATCAGCGGAAAGTAGGGAACGGAGTGTCTTAACACTAGGTTCCCTCTCTCTACCCTACTATATGCGAGATACAGCTTGAAGCTATGTATGTATGTATGAATAAGTATATTTACAAGATAATATAATATTCTCTTTGATATTTAAATTAATTCCATTAAATATATAATAAGTAATTATTCATCTCCCAAAAGATTTCAAACGTTAAACATTATCTGTCTTCGCCAGAATTTTTTCGATTTGAATTTATATTTACTTTGTTATCTCATTCTTTATAAAAAAGGTAATTACTTTAATTAACGTATTCCGCTTGCAGCCATTTGGCCAATACATAAATTTTAGGAGGCCATCTTGGCGCAGTGGAATAGTGTCTGTAAACGTTGGTTATGGGTTCGATTCCCACACGTGGGATTGATTTTATTTAAATTCTTATTAAATCCCCGCTTTGGTAAGACAAAGTACAACGTTGAACGTGAAAGAGGAAAACGTAAAATCTTAAATCCGAGTCCTCTCAATATCTTATTTTTCTTTTCAAGAACTTGTGAAATTAGTATGGATTTCTCTACGATTGTTTTTATTTAACTTTTGTATAATGGTATTTAAAAAAATAAAAAGCAAAGCGCAGCGTTGAGTTCCGCTACTCTGCACGCAATGCTTCAATCCCGCGGAAAGTGGGGAACGGATTTGTTAAAAGAGAACGGAGTGTCTTAACACTAGATTCTCTGGTTCCCTCTGCCTACCCTTCTATGTGATGAATACAGCGTGAAGCTAAAAGAATGACTCTTAAATTTTTTTCATCAGGCAGAACCCAAGATACATTTCTAGTGTATGCAATAATTATCTACCATATAATTGTTAATATCGTCGCGTGCCATGTAAGGATAATCGTGGTTATAATTAACGATACGTAGCTTTATCAAAGACGCGCTCGGTTTGAGATTCTTTTAATTATTGCCTAATCAACTTTCATTTAACACAATTTATGTGTGGTGTACATGACAATGTTTTCTAAATATGTATGATATATTGTTGGCTTGATTGGTGTGTTTGATTGGTACAAATGTTTTTGCTTTGAAATCACGCAATGGATGTTAAATTTCACTGTCAATTCTCTTAAATTGCAGAAAAAGAAATTAGAAGTAAGTTTCAGCTTCACGATTTGAACGGAGTGTCTTGTCAATAGGCTCTATCTGTTACTAACTAATTTAAATGAATTATTCGATTACAGTTAAAAATATCGATTATTATTGACACTAATACAAATGACGTGGAACAGTTACAGCTAACTTAGATACATTTATCTTATCTTAAGAATAATTTTTGGGTAGCGGAAATTTGTAAAAATTCTTTTGATTCCATGCGAATGCCATGTATACACGTGTTACAGGGATAGAAACTGAGAGCAGTGCTTGAGGCTTGCTACTTAAGGGGCCCCTTCAAAACACTCTTTCTCTCTATCAAACCAAATTCGAAAAAAATCTATTAATGTCGTATTCCAAATACGTGCTAGAAATGAACTATGATATGATCATAGTTCTAGAAAGGCCGAAATCTTTTAGTAGATTATAGAGAGATTTCGTTGTTATACCTCACGCGCTTACTTCTACACTTAATTTAACCTGTAATTAGTATAAATTTCGCCTTGAATGTCCATAATGTAAAAATTTCGCATATTTTATATGGTCGAGTTAGTAAGTTAAAAATAACGGCGAAAATTTTTTGCACGAAAAAATTGACCGTTATAATATTTAATTAAATTTTAGGCGCATGAATGTAAATGTATGACTTCGCCACTTAACACACGATGTGGTAGAAAGCGAACGGAGTGTCTTGACACTAGGTTCTCTCTGACTAACTGATTCTGGGTGTGGGTTCAAACCCCATGGAGAGATAGTTGTCGTTTCCTAAGTGTGTGATTAACACTTTAAAACTATTAAAAAAATATATATTAATATGAAAAAAATGTGAGGAATTAAGATGATTTGAATTTCACGTAAGAAAATTACATATTTAAATTATCTCTATATAAAAACTCTCTATGTAAAACGCTTTCTGAGTGACTGTCAGACAACGTACAAGCGAAACTACTGGCCATAGAAAGAGGAAATTTGGCTTTAAGATTGCATGGTGTGTGTAACTGAGCATTAAGAGAGAGGATTTCTTCATATTCTTACAAAAACTGGAAAAAAAACCGTATTTTGGGTTTTATAGTTCAAGCAAAGAAATCACAGGATACAACTAATATTAAATAATAAAATTACACTTACCTACTTGACAAGAGCAACTCTCGAATCTCTTGCCGGCTTTTGTCTTCGGAAATGCCTTCTGAGCGTGTAGCTTTATGTTCATAAAGCAAAAAAGATAGTTGTTGAGTTGGCACTCAACAATGTGGTGGCCCACATAATGTCCATATAGTGAAAAAAAAGCGGAGAATAGAGAACAGAGTGTCTTAACTTACTTAAAGGAAATAAAAATATAATCATTTTAAAAAGCCGTTATTTTATAAGTGTAGCAACAAGTGTGTAACATTCAGATAACGTGTACGCAAAGATATGCGGTTTTACTTGATACTGAATATGTTACTTTATTGCAGTACGCATTTCATATGTTCTTGTTTTTAATATGTTTATTTTGAATACTACTTTGTAGCTCTGGGCGTGAATAAGTAGATATTTCAGTTTTATTTATACATACATACATAGCTTAAGAGAAGCAGTGGTGAGGGGTGAAAATTTTAGTTAGGCAAACCGGTAAATTAAGGGAAGCTGATGTATATTTAAGGTAGCTGGTATATATATTTAGGGAAACCGGTATAGGATGTCAAGGTATTTAGTAATTTTACTATCGAATTTTGACGATGACCTTTTTTTAGGTCTATAAGATGTCAGAGCTTGTTTATTTTCAATTGTATGCCCAATTTTTTCCTGGCGACCTTGTTTTTCAGTTAAGCCGGTTGGAATCGAGTTGTATAGTCGCCTTGCCACTGATGAGTAGGTTTATGACAATGGACGAGGCGAAGAAGTATGTAGGGACTGTAGCGCTCCATTCTCTCTGACTACCGCTTGGGATAAAGCGTGAAGCCAACAAAAAGATATACAGCCAACAAATTTTCTCAATTATTGTAAGAGAAATTTAAATAAAAACAACCTGCCTGGCTCACGTAGTACATATAATTTTATTGCGTAACTCTTACCGTGGTTTAAACCGCATCTGTAATAACCTCGCATATTTCATATACAATGTAGCTTAATGTATGAAGTAAAACATGTTAGAAATTACCTTACTATACTGACTTTCATTTTTACTTGCTATTTGGCTACCTTTGGCCGATTTCAAAAAAAGAGGTTATGAATTCTATTGTGTTTTTTATGTGTGTTACAGAAAACTTTTTAATGGGTGAACCAATTTCGATGATTCTTTTTTTATATGATAGCTAGTGCTTTTGAAGTGATACCATTTAAAATTATTTAAGATAAGACGTGTAGTTTTTGTGTTATTCGAAATAATTGTACTATTTAGTACATTTTCTTTGAAGTCCATTTTGTTTTATAGCCTGCGGCTTTGTTTACTTTCGATTTCTTTAAATTTTATGCCTCTAAGGGTTGATATAGTTACCCCTATTTTATTTTCTTTGGGGTTGTCTGTTGTGTTGTTTTTAACTGTTTGTTTTAGTTAAGAAACAGTTAAAAGAACTTAGGTATATGAACTATAGTAAAAAAATAAAAGTTAATTTAGCAACGTATATAAGAAAACCATTCTCTGCATAGCAGAGTAAGCAGGATGAACCTAGTGTCAAAATATTCCGTTCTCTGCATTCCACTCGAATGTAAGATATTGCGTGCTGAATGACGAAACTAAACACCGCTCATAATGTAGGATAAAGGTTTATAAATTGAACATAATATAATTTTTCCCGCAAATGGAATCGAACCCACAACCAACGCTATCCCACCACCATACTAATACGTACATAGATATGATATATCTATATTTAGTTCATATCTAATAACACAGTTGGAACAAATTGCGCTCAATTCTAATGAATTTCTTCCTCGTTCAACATTTTTTCTTGTTATAATAAAATATGTAGCTTTCATGTTGTTATTTCTTTTTGCTTCTTGTTTTTTCCCGCATTGCAGAGAGGATTTAGTGTCAAGACACTCTGTTCCCTTTTTTTTGTTTAAGTTACAACTGATAAACTACAGTTATTATTGTGGTGTAGTTAGAACGTGATATGAAGTTTGTGTTCAAATGATACTCAGGGGTATATTTACATACATACATACATACATACATACATACATAGCTTCACGCTGTATCCCGCATTTAGCAGGGTAGGAAGAGGGAACCTAGTGTTAAGACACTCTGTTCCATTCAGGGGTAAATTTGTTCTACTAATATTATAAATGCAAAAGTTAAATACTATTACTATATAAATTTAAACAGCTTCATACATAGCTTCACGCTGCATCCCACATATAGCAGTGTAGGCACAGAAAACCTCGTGTTAAGACACTCTGTTACCCACTTGAGGCATTGCGTGCTGAGTGGTGGAACCCAACGCCGCGCTTTGCCTTGTAACCAAACCCAGGAAATGAAAAAATCCATTTCCTGGAGTGGGAATCGAACCCACAACCTGTCAAGTTTACAGTCGCACGCTTGTGCCTCTGCGCCACGACAGGCGTTTATAACAATACAATTGAAAAAGACTTACTCTAATTTGGTCATAAAAATATTCAGTCTCTCATAATCATTGACCACAAGTTTGGAAGATGGAGTGGGGAACGGAGTGTCTTAACACTAGGTTCCCTCTGCCTACCCTGCTATATGCGGAATACAGCGTGAAGCTATGTATGTATGTATGAACGGAGTGATTTATCACAAATTTCTCTACAATTATCCTGCAAAAATGCATAAAACGTGGGAACTTACAATATGAATACTAATTTCCCTAACATATTCATAATGGTGGCCCATTAGGTTACATCCAGTCTAGACTACATTTTAATCTAGGTATAATTTTAGTAGCACGTATGCTATAATTTT
>JAKGSA010000876.1:120377-198492 GCA_033558755.1 Philaethria dido
TATATATATATATATATATATATATATATATATATATATATATATATATATATATATATATATATATATATATATATATAAAAAAAAAATATATATATATATATATATATATATATATATATATATATATATATATGTATGTATTTTTATTATATACATAAGTATGTTACTAAAATAACGTATTAAGAAAGGGGATTCCCATATTAAGCCTTTTCTAGTTCACAGCAGTAGGTACCGTAGACTTCCCTAATAGAGCACCATACATATTGGACTAATAGCTTATATAATATATCTAAAATTGGTGAAAATAAGAAAACAGAGTGTCTGGACACTACGTTCATTCCGCAAAATGAGAAACAAGAACAAAACAAACTTAATTTCTTATAGCTTTATTAAGCGGTGAATGTGACATAAAATTACTAAACGCATTTTAGTGATACTAATCGTTCTATTATAAACTTTATTTCGAAGTAATAAGGTATACATCTCAATATAAAAGTAACTAAGCTAACATTTGACCGGCAATCGACATATGGCGGATGTGGTTTTTGTATGGGTTTTGGGGTACAAAATTAATCTTTTCTACACTTTGGTGATGAATTATGTATTTAATATACTTTACAGCCATTTTTGGGGTAAATTTTAATTTGAAGGTTATAAAGAAAAAATATTTTAATTTATTTGCTCACTTGGAATTGAAGCTACCCCTCTAATATACGTACATACATAGCCTCACGCTAACCTAACCTAACCTAGTGTTAATACAGTCCAGTTTCCTAGAGAACAGAGTGTTATAACACTCCGCTGTCAGGGAGGACAGTGTTAAATCAAAGTCAATTTAAATATATTCATTACCCTGAGTGGGTATAGTATCCACAACTATCGTGTTTACACTCCCTAAGTTGTCTAAACGTCAAGTTTCAGTTTTATAAGGCCAGAACTGTCGCCTATACGTAGTCTGTCAGTCACTCAGTAACTCAAGCGTTTTTATGTATCAAAATCAAAATATTCTTTATTCAAATAGGCTATTACAAGCACTTTTGAATCGTCAATTTACAAAAGTTGTTAGGTGTGTCAGTCCTAACAGAAGCTACCACCGGCTCGGAAGGCAGTTCTGCTGAGAAGAACCAGCAAGAAAATCAACAGTTGCTCTTTTCAAATAAAATTTTATAATAAATTTACAGCAACGATAAGCCTCTTGAGCAAGCATCAACAGCATTTAATTCCACACTTTAACATCTGTATAGTATATCGATCAAAATGGTACTATAGTCATATAGTCATTAACAACTGAATCGCGGCAAAACCCAGGTATAATTAATTTTAACAATTCCACAAACATACTCTTTCTTCGTATCTCAATGCAATTGTTTTTTCCTTGTAGGTAAAGGATAAAATTTACAATATCATTGAAAGAAAGGTATGTACGAAAATAATATTTTTATTAATAATAAAATTGTAAAAATTTTTCTTGTACAGTGAAAGAATGAAAACACGAAACATTGTTGAGTGGCGGAATTCTACGCCGTGTTTTGTCTTGCCAATGCAAAAACAAATGAAGAAAACGATTTAAATCTTTAATCATGGCCCCGAGTGGGAATCGAACCCAACAACCTCGTTTATTATCAGACGCTATCCCATTGCATCACGATGGCCTATGAATATGTAACAAAATATACATACAAGTCGACTTATCAACCTATTCACGCTTAGACATTTCTCATAAGATGCATCGATATGGAAAAAGTTAAAAACACGTCTTTAATAAGGTTTCAATGCAAAAAGGACCATGTATAAATCGTATCAGAGCACCTGGCACATCGAATGCGGTAGGGCCAGCACCTGGCTTGTTTTTTGTTACTTCACGTTTAATTTAACCATCTATGGTAAAAGACGTAGGGAGGACTCAGTTAACCTTGGAGAATATGGTATCGATGATACTGGGGGAAGGTCACTTAAAATGCAGGAAGTCCTTTCCAGAGTGCATGTATGAAGAGTGAAGACTTAATAACTGAAGATGATGTGAAAGAAGTATGCAGGGACCGTAACGTTTGACGGACGCATTTGCAGTCGCACGCTTGTGCCCACTTTCCGCTGGCGTTATTAATCTTTTATATATTTTAAGCATTTCAAGTCTTTTTTCATTGCCTAATTAAAACATAAAGTGGAGAACGGAGAATCACAACACTACATTCTCTCTTTAACCAAAAAAATACTTAACAGATACCTACATTAAAACAACACGCCATTTTACCATTAAAAAACTAAATTTCCTAACAATTCCATCTTATGAAGTCAACACGTTTCAAGGACATAAAAGAATAATAAAAAATGTAAGAAAAAATGTATGGCTTACTGGTCATTTGCCTTTGTGAGGCTGTATTGAGTTGCGAGCAGGTGTTTATCGACCACAGGTATTGTGGTACTTAGTGAGCCTGGTTCTGACATGATGAAACCAGCTTGAACAAAAACTTATTTATGAGTTAACTGTAATTTAAATACGTAAATGTTATTTCTAGCTTAATATAACAAAGTTTTTTCTACCCTACCAACTCTATCATACTTCTCTGCTTGAAAGTCGAATTTAAACAAAAAACACGAATAATTTGTTTTTTTTTTTATGTTTTTTTGAACGATTTAGAAAAAGAGTTAGGCAAAACGCGGCGCTGAGTTCCGCCACTCAGCACACAATATTTCAATTCGTCGGAAAGTGGGGAACGGAATGTCTTTACACTAGGTTCACTAGGTCAACTGGTGGGTTCACAAGATAGCTATTGTGGTGTTACTAGTTATGTGGTGTTTATTTAAATTTAGTTAAGATGTTACGTATAGTTTTTGAGTTATTCGTAATAAATTTACTTTTTAACGAATTTTATTTAACGTCGGCTTTACTCATTGTTTAAATATACTAATTATAAAAATAAACTTATCGTTTTTATCTAAAATTAATTAACACACATTAAACCATAATTTTAATACAAAGTTCATTTTATAATATATATTAAATTATTAGTCATTTCCTTGTTACTATTGCTACGTATTAATTATTATAACCGTCATAGAATTATTATTTTTAGTAGCTTCACGCTGTATCCCGCATATAGCAGGGTAGGCAGAGGGAACCTGAGAACCTAGTGTTAAGACACTCTGCTCTCTTTTAACATTTCCGTTCCCCACTTTCTGTAGAACTGAGGCATTGCGTGCTGAGTGGCGGAACTCAACGCCGCGCTTTGCCTTGTTACCAAATCCAGAAAATGCTAAACTTTACATTTCCTGGACTGGTCACTGGACACGTTTACAGTCGCAAGCTTGTGCGTCTGCGCCACGACAGACGTTATTTATTTTTGTGTCTTCATAACTCTTTACTGGATGAACTAATTTTGACGATTTTTTTTATATGATATCTAGTGCTTTTGGTATGGTCCCATTGAAATTTAGTTAAAATCTGTCGAGTACTTTATGATTTGTAATTAATAATTTTACTTTTTACTTGAGGTATATACCCTAAAATTTAATTATCATCCTGATTTTCAATATTAGAATAATGGGATTCGAACCGAATATCACTGTCTATTTGAAATTAAAAATAATAATAACTATAATATCTATAAAAAAAACCCCAATTTTTCATAACAAAAGGTGACAAAGCAATACACTAGATAAATGGTTGCAAATATAACAATAACATTTTGTGAAACGATTTCAAATTTCTTAGAAGCAGATGGCAAGCAGCTGTGCATCACGCTGAGTGCCTTTCAAAGATGTGTTTTTTTGCTATGCAATTGATTGTACGTATCAGGCGTGAATAGATTGATAAGTCGAAAATGCGTACTTTTAGACATTATTGAATTAAATTTTTATATGTAATTTTCTTTTATAGTGGTCAAGTACCTTTTTAGGGCAAAATGTTTGATTTGCTTGATTTTTATTTGATACATACATACATACATAGCTTCACGCTGTATCCCGCATACAGCAGGGCTCTGCCTTGTTACCAAACCTTGGAAATAAAAATACTAAACTTACATTTCCTGGATTGGGAATCGAACCCGCAACCTGTCGCGTTTACAGTAGCACCCTTGTGCCTCTGCGCCACGACAGGCGTCTCTATAAATATTTGCGTTCATTGGATTCGAACCTATGACCAAATTTAAGGCCAGATGGTGTCAAATTTATTAATATATTAATAAGAAAGCATTTAATTCCAGTCTAAGCTACCCTATCTGTCACTTATTATAATTAATATTTTCCTAACACTTAGTAAATTAATTTTATTTTATCACCCCTTATGTCCCCTTGGCTAATCGAAATGGGGTAGCTTATTGGTATTAGTTATTATAACGTAATATTGTTAACGCAAATACGTTATCCTAAAAACTGTTAGCGTTTATACATGGTGTTTCTTTTTTTTTTAAATTGCTTACTTATAAAAAAGTACACACGCTTAAACTTATCTTAACCCGCATACCAGGGTAGTCAGAGAGATCATAGTGTCGAGACACTCCGTTCGCCGATTTCCGCCCGAATTCGAGGCGATCAAGAGGTGAACTGAACGTCATACATATAATATTTTGTATATATATGTACTCTGTATATATTTTTCTTAAGAATATTCATATTAAATACATATTTTATAACTTATAAAAAATATTCCTTTTTTTATTATTTTATTTCCTTGATAAATATATGCAATGTTATTATTAAACACTAGGTAACGTGATATTATGATCAAAGTAGACTAAAACATAAATTGTAGCCGAGCTAGGTGTTCGTCATTGCTTATCAAATCTAAAAAATTCTTTATCCTGCGTCATGAAATGCGTGAAAATGAATAATTTACAATAATGCCACATTGACGTTAACCACCCAGCACGCGTTACATATATCGTCTAAAAGCGAAACACGCTAGTCTTCAAGAGCTCAGTTGTGCGTGAAATGATAACTCAATAGTAAAAATGGTTCCGTGATATCATAACAAGTGTATAAGCTAAAAGAATATTGGTTTTTCAACTTCACGTACTTACACGCTTAGTAGGTCTAGTTGTAGGATAATCTTTTCTCTTCTTTCCGCCCGCCGCTTAAATGAGAGATTGGGCGATTTGGGCAGTGTAACTAAACGCTGCACTTATTGGAAAATGGAAATTCAAATTCAAATAATTTTATTAAAAGTAAGAAGTTACATGCTTCATTTTTTGAACGTCAAATAATTTGCCACCGGTTCACTAAATTTAAAGCCTCAGGCCTGAGAAGAACCGGCGCAAGAAACTCAGCGGGCCGTTTTTTTATAAAAATAAAATAATTCCAATATAATAATTTCCCCTTATGCACTACGATAGTTGTTGTTTATTTCCAATCTGTGTATTAATTTTTTTTTACCTTCACGCTGTATCCCGCATATAGCAGGGTAGGCAGAGGGAATCCGAAAACCTAGTGTTAAGACACTCCGTTTTCTCAACAAATCCGTTCCCCACTAATGTTTATGTCTAATCCCTTTCTTGTTATTAGAAACTGTTGCTGCTCTTGAGTTCCACTTACCACAAAAACCTTAGAATCTTATCTTAAAATAAGTTAAAAGTAGAAAAAGAAAAGAAAAGAACACTACCAAAATTATCAAAGTTCTTTCAAGATATACGTAAAGAATTTCCATATTGTGTATAGGTACATGAATGTTACACGCAAGTTGTCACTGATTTTCCGGTAATTAACTACAAAAAGTCTATTAGATAACGCCAGTTAAATTAAGAAATAATTACACTTGTGCTTTAAAGGAAATGGATATTTAATCACGTAACATGTCGTGTATCTACTACTTACTTTTAGTACTTGCCTGTAAATCCTTCACATTAGTTTTGCTTTTAAATATTTTTATTACGGTCGGCTTCACGCTTATTCGTGTACACCAGGGTAAAAGGGTACAAAACCTGGTGTCAATTCCACTCAACATTGCGTGTTGAGCGTCAGAACTCAACACTGCGCTATGTCTGACCAAAGCAGAAAAATAAAAATAATTAAATATAATTACGTCCCCGAATCGAAATCGAACCCGCAACCAATTGCATTACAGCTATCCTTATTTTTAATACTTTTGTCCACATTTAAAAGTAGTGATTCTTTTCTCCGTTTTTTACTCTTTGTCTATTAAAAGATATTGCGTGTAGGATGGCGCATATATTGACTTAAATATTACAAAAAAACAATATATGTATATTTTTAGATTTTATTATACAGGCTGTATTATTATTAATAATAATTATAGCAATGTAAATGAGATTTGTATGTAGTTTCTGTTTGTATGTCTTCCACACTGATTATTAGGAATTATAAGCTCTCTATAATCATATATGTTCATAATAATATATTCAAGTAACTTCCTCGTTCTGTAAATAGATAAAACTACAAAATTATTTTTCTTCTTACTTATATAATTTAAAAAATATATTACAAACGCTAGCTTAAATAAACGAAAAAAAAAACTTAATAAACGAAACACCAAAATAATATATCAATCAACTAACAACAAAAATAAGTTGTAACAAGCGTGTAAGAATTTCGACGCAGCCAGATATATAACGCATGGCTTAGTGATCAGACCGTTTGGACGACATACAAGAGGTGCGGGTTGGAGTCCCGCTGCGTTCAATTTTTTTAACGTTTTCTAAATATAAATTTCAAATTACGTCAGATAAAATCACAATTTATCTAATTTATTTAATTTAATTAATTATAAGTACATGTGAAGTTTAGATTTTTTTTTTAATTTTAAATTTAAATATTAATATTTATAGAAGTAATAATTATTAAATATTCTACATTTCTCAATTAAAAAACCCACTGTATAAGCACATGCGTACTTAAATCGATACGGTAATATTTACAAATCCTTTGGTATTAGTTCATTGGATATCGTGCTCGTGGGGGCAGTTAGTGCCAAATATTCAATAGCCATAACATATGGGGCACATGGGGACACGGGCTATAGGAAAACATCGCACCCATGATAAAGGTAGCCTTTATGGCGATTATTACTTTATCCTGATATTTTTCGATTCATGTTTTTTCCTGTATAACAGTGTAGTTAGAGAGAATTAGTGTCTAGACTCTCCGCTTTCTGCCCAAAATTGACACGACACGCTATATTTTTACCAAATCGTTTAAATTATATTAATTTAAAAATTATTTTAATATTTTGGGGATGGAATGGAATCCACAACCAATCCTTTTAGTAAAACGCTGTCCCGCTGTGCCACGATGGTCTTAATGGTCAACCTGCTATCTGGTTTCACTTAAACTGTTATTTTGTTACCAAGATTAACTTGTGAAAAGTCAACATGTGCAAGCATAAGCTAGGTCTAGGTTCAATGATTATTTTGGTGTTTATATTTAAACATGTCTCTGCTTCAACTAATTGTGGCGTTAAACTCCGCCATTCAACACGCAATCATTTTTACTACAGGCGGAAATCGAAAATTAAGTAAGAATTAAGCGATGTTCTATTTTTATATTTTTTGGAAATAAGTATGCAAATATTTCTAGTTTCCTATTAAAAATTCAAGCTTAAAGAACAAGAATTCCCAAGAAGTTTAAAGAAAGATTAAATTGAATAACTTTGAAAGAGGTGATTGGAAAACTTATTGTGAATAACTTACGCACAGTGTTTTTTAATTAAGAATGTTACTTTTTGAGGATTTGGCTTAGAATAATAATAAAGCAGATTCACGCTTTATCCTGCATAGTAGAGTAGTCAAAGAGATTAGTGTCAAGACACTCCGTTCTCCACTTTCCGCCGGAAGTCAAGAATTATGTTTAGAATGGCGGAGCTCAACGCCGTGACTTGTCTTATCAGAGCAAAGTATAGTATTTGAACCTATAGTCACCTCGTTTACTTAGACTCACATTATTACATTCTATTTCTTATAGGACAGCATATATATAGTAAAGAATTATTCTTTACTTTAAACGAGACAAAACTTCTAAGCAATCCAAGAATTTATCACACAAGTGCCCATCGCGTAGTAGGGAGAGGAGGTCGAAGTGCCTGGGACCCAACCAGCCAACTAGCAATCTGAGACGCCGCGCTTTTCCTTGTTATCAGACCCAGGAAATGAAAATATTAAATATTATTTAAAATATGCATTTCCTGGAGTGGGAATCGAACCCACAACCAGTCGCGTTTACAGTCGCACGCTCATGCCTCTGCGTCAGGTTGCTCCCTACCTTCAATAACTATTTTTTTTATAATATAATAGATTATTAATTTACAATTTCTTAATATGAACAATATTGACAATAAACGAATTAAAATGGATATCCCTATTAATTAGAATGCTAACATATGATTTGATTCTAAAAGCTTGCGTTTCTCATTTGACTGAGTGGGCAACAAAGTGTTCACTTTATACCACGTTCATTCGTTAATTCGGGTTTAGGGCTGTATAAAGTTAAATTATTTTGTGTTCATAAAATATATGAATATATAAAAAAGAGTTTGACGCCTGTCGTGGTGCAGATGCACAAGCGTGCGAATGTAAATGCGACAGGTTGTGGGTTCGATTCCCACTCCAGGAAATGTAACATTTAGTTTTTTCATTTCTTGGGTTTGGTAACAAGGTAAAGCGCGGCGTTGAGTTCCGCCACTCAACACGCAATGCCTCAATTTAGCAGAAAGTTTGGAACGGAAATGTTGAAAGAGAATGGAAATAGAGTGTCTTTACACTAGGTTCTCTAGTTCCCTCTGCCTACCCCGCTATATGCGGGATACAGCGTGAAGTTTAAAAAAAAAAGGAGCTTACCATTTTGATATACTTCAGATTTAGCTTTTCGTCTGAAATAGTAATATTGCACATAAAGTGGCGCATTTTAACGCCGCTCTTTGTTTTAACAGACAGAGAAGATTAATGAAATTACGTATAACTCACAAAATTACTCGTCAGACTCTAATTAAACTACATGGGAATCAGAAACGCTAGCTGTTACATAAAAAAGAAACATCAAAATTGGTTTATCCAGTAAAAAGTTATGTGGTAACGTACAAAAAAAAATGCAATCGAATTGACGACCTCTTTTTTTGAAGTCGGTAATATAGAAGTGCACAATTAAGTGGCTGTAAGCCCTGAAATATGAATATTTGATACGAAAACTCAAACATGAAAGTAAATGTTAGAAGGTTTTAGAATTTATAATTCGTTTGAAATGAAAGCTCTATGTGTTTTTTGAGACACTTAGCTGACTAATAATAATATTTATTTTATTGTATATTAGTTGATGCCCGCAACTTAACTTGCGTAGACTTCATGATAAACATATTTAGAAAACGTATAAAAATTTGAACGCAGCGGGACTCGAACCCGCGCCTCTTGGAAACAGTCCAAGCGCTCTGACTATTAAGCCATGCGTTCTACATCCGGCTGCGTCGAAATTCTTATACGCTTGTTTCAACTAATTTTTAATGTTAGCATCTCTGTAGAGAGATTTTTACAAATTTCTGCTACTCAAAGATTATTTCAAAGAACAATCATTGGATAAGAGAGAATACTGTTTAATTAATATTTTTGAAGTGTTAATCCCATACTTAGGAAACGAAAATCATATTTAGAAAACGTATAAAAGATTCTTCATGATACTATATCTCTTTTATTTCTTGATTTTAAGGCTAAAAATTTTTAAGATTTGTTAGGATGCCAATTTTTTTGTCGTATAGACATCATCTATCATCATCAGATATTTAGACCATAGGACTCAACGCCGCACTTTGTCTCACACAGGGAAAACAATTTATAAATAAATAATTATAAAAAAATAAATAATAATTGCTATGAGTGAGATTGAATCAACAACCATGGCGTTATAGATAGGTACTTATAGAATAGCTTCACGCTGTATCCCGCACATAGCGGGATAGTCAGAGAGAACCAGAGAACTTAGTGTTAAAACACTCCGTTCCCCTAAAATTTCCGCTCCCCACTTTTCGCCGTATTGAGGCATTGTGTACTTAGTGACGGAACTCAACGCCGCACTTTACCTTCTTACCAGAGCGTGTAAATGAAAATACTAAATATTATTATTCTGGAGCGGGAATCGAACCCGCAATCGCGTTTACAGTCGCACGTGTGCCTCTGCGCTAACAAGCATCGAAATTCGATATTATTCAATTTACTTACACGTATAAAAGCAAACAACAATACATTTAGTTTATTAGTTATTTAATACCGGAACTAATCCGCACGTGGACTTCATACAATTGAAATCGATAACAGTGTACCGAATGCAATTTTTTTTTTATATCTTTCTATTACACAATATATTAAAACCATTGTGGTGCATTGGGACAGTTGACTGTAAACGCGATTTGTTGTGGGTTCGAATCCTTGGGGAATTAATATTATTATTTTTTTAGATTTACACTGTATCCCGCACATAGTAGGCATAGGCGGAGATTCCGTTCTATAAACATTCCCGTTCCCCTCTTTCCGCTGAATTGAAACATTGCGTCTTGAGTGGCGGAACTCAACGCTGCACTTTACCTTGTTACCATAGCGAGGAAATGAAAATATTAAATATTAGTATTTCCATTTCCTGGAGTGAGAATCGAATCCATATCCTGCCGTGTTACAGTCGCACGCTTGTGCCTCTGCGGCACGACAGGAATGATTATGTTTAATATTTTAAATTATATCCGCTTTGATATGACAAAGTACGGCATTGTGTTCCACCACCCAGTTCTCAATGTCTCAAATTTGGGCGAAAAGCGGCGATATGAGTATCTTGACACTAGGTTCTGTCTAAGTACCCTGCCAAGCATGAAAAAGTCAAGTTTTCTTAGTTATTCAAACAAAAGTTTACGTTTCTTCACATTTTTGATCGATATCGACGGGTAAGCGACACAAGATTGCCTCCAGTAATAGGCAATTCCGCCTTTATGAGGTTAAAGCTGTATTCGATGATAATGTCTCTGTTTTGTGCAAAATTGTGCTATCAGAAAACATTGAGATACTTTGTATATACATATATGAGATATACATACATAGCTTCACGCTGTATCCCGCATATATGCAGACGCATTCCCACATGTAGGCAGAGGGAACCTAGTGTTAAGACACTCCGTTCCCCACTTTGTATAGACACTATTTATATTTAAGACAAGTAAACTTACATTCACATATATAATATAAGTATTATTTTCCTTTCCTGGGTTTGGTAACAAGACAAAGCGCGGCGTTGAGTCCCGCCACTTGGCACGCAATGCCTCGATTCGGCGGAAAGTGGGGAACGGAATTGTTGAAAGAGAATGGAGTATCTTAACATTAGGTTTTCAGGTTCCCTCTGCCTACCCTGCTATATGCGGGATACAGAAGAAAGTAACTATTTATAATATTAGTAGGGATAAAGTAGCCTAAGTTACTCATTGTTACATCACCTATCTGCCAATTAAAGTCCCGTCAAAATCGGTGCAGTCATTTAAGAGATTAGCCGGAACAAACAGACAAGCAAAAATTGTAACAAATATTATTTTTGTATATGTACCGTATATATATTCATATGAATATAGTAAAAAGCGGTTATTTTAATATTACAAATAGACATAAACATTCTGTATTAAATTGATAGTTAAGCCGCAGCGTTGGGTTCCGCCTGAGCTCGCGATATAGTGTGTTAAGTGGCTTAACTAAACGCTGCGCTTTATAGCTGAGCGGCGAAATAAAAATAATAATTTAATTATAATTTTTATGATAGTGTGTTCAAAATAATTCCATGTTGCTAATCTACTATTGCAATATTAAAAGCTCCCAAACGCCCATATAAACATCTTTAGGCTCTTTATCTTATTGGCAATTGCGTGGTTAAACTCTGTACGATATAAAAATATTCTTTCAAACAGTCTAACCAATTTTTAAAAAATGTAAATTCAAATCGTATAGTAAAATTTGTTAAATTGCGTAAATTAAAAATTTTTCACACAATATTTTTATAAAGTCATTAAAGTACCATTAGAGGTATACTCAGTGCACATTGGACCAAGTACATCAGCTACAACTAAGATGCTTATACGATCTTGTATAAAATAACTACTTAAATACAAAAACTGACTATAAACGCGATTGGTTGTGGGTTCGATTCTCATTTGGAGTCATTATAATTAAGGTTGCCTGACAGAGATCGCTTACAGCGATAAGGCCGCCTGCTGTACATTTATTTTTTACTTATGTTTCGTTTTTTTTTTCTCTATAATATTGGTGTACAATAAAGCATATTATCATTATTATATTTAAATAACTATCATTTCCCCGCTCTGGCAATACAAAGAGCGGATATGAATTCCACTACTCAACACATATAGTCTCAATTTCACGTAGAAAATAGAGAATGGAATCTCTTGACATTAGGTTGTCTTCCTGTGTATTAGGTTTGTCTACCCTTCTATACGGGAATTAATGGAATTAAAAAAAAACTATAAAAAAAGGATAACTGTGACCTTGACTGTTCGTTAATATATATTTTGAATATATTAGTAAGCCTGTTGACGCGTAAACAACGCGTTGTCTTAGTTACTCTATGCAAAAGCTGATATCAAACACATGGTAGTGAGCTTAATATTTATTTTATTAATTTAACATAAATCTAATTTTATTTCCTGTATACCATGGTAGGTGGTAGCACTGGTGAGGGGTGTTTTTTAGTTAGGCAAGCCGGTAAATTAAGGGAAGCCGATATATATTTAGGGAAGCCGGTATATATATTTAGGGAAGCCGGTAATCTTTAGGGAAACCGATATATTTAGGGAAACCGGTATAGGATGTGGATGAAGTGTGGATGAAGGTATTTCAGTATAGAATTTTGGTGATTTTTTTTTAGATGTATAAAATGTCAGAGCTTGTTTTTTTTGAATTTTTATATATTTTCCAGGCGACATTTTTTTTAGCTCTCACACCTTGTTTGACTTTATGTTTTCGAGCTCCACATTTTAATATCGAGCTTTTTTTTAGATGTCATGTCACTTGTACTTAAAAACTTAGGCAAGCCGGTGGGAATCGAGTGGTATGGACGCCTTGCCACTGTAATTAGAGAGAACCTAGTGTCAAGACACTCCGTTTTCCCTTCGAATATTAAAGTATAATTCATTAATTTTACAAAAACTAAGCTAATAATTTAAATCTAGTTTAAATCATTTATACTACAGTAACACGTATTACAACTCGTGACTATGAATTAATAACATGAAGAATTTATGCGGTTGTGACTCTAGCCATGATTACCATTGTTTTAAAATCTATGTATCTATTTGAATATATTAGATGAACTATTATTATGTTATGGACAATGTATGGAATGTTTATGTCATATATTACCTAAGTGAAATTATTATTTAACGCTTTTGCTAACATTTTTACTAGAGTTCAGAATTTATTTTAAAGAAACCTAAATTGAGTATATAGTACGTACCTACATACATACATACGTAGCTTCACGCTGTATCCCGCATATAGCAGAGTAGGCAGAGGGAACCTAGTGTTAAGACACTCCGTTTCTCACGTTCCGCCGAATTGAGGCATGGCGTGCTGAGTGGCGGAACTCAACGCCACGCTTTGTTACCAAAAAAAAAATCCATTTCCTGGAGTGGGAATCGAACTCACAACCTGTCGCGTTTACAGTCGCGCGCTTGTGCTTCTTCCAGGAAATAAAACAAAATATTTAATATTTTTATTTTCTGGGTCTGGTAACAAGGCAAAGCGCGGCGTTGAGTTCCGTTACTCAGCACGCAATGCCTCAATCCAGCGGAAAGTAGGAAACAGAAGTGTTGTCATTTTATTAGCTCACTAATTGTTACTTTATCATTTACAAACTGTAACGAATCTATTTTTTTTATATATTTTTCTAATTTTCAGGTAAACCCTAACCAAGTGTAAAGTGATATTAGTAAGTGTAACAAAAGTGCAAGTGTTATAATGTGCTAGTAACATAATGAAGTTACTGTGGCGCTGTGGAGGTGGCGCGTAATATAACAAATATGGAGGATTCGAGTCCAGCTACATCCATTATTGAAGGCACTGTTAAGTTTCGCGATGGGAAAAAGGTATGTTGTGTTTTTTTAATTTATTTTGTTTGAACCTGAAATTCATTTTGTTACTAATCAAATTCATTTATAAAATTTATGGATTTAAAGGATGGATTTGAAAATCAATATGAAGTTTGAGTGAGTGAATTTGAAGTTCATGCATTTAAAGTTTAAATGAATTTGTTTGAAGTTTAAAATAGTAAATCTGAATTTTAAATAAATGAGTTGAAAGTTTAAGTGAAAATTTTAAGTTTAAATAATTGAACACAAAAATTAAATAAATGAATTTGAACTTGGATGAATTGATTAAAAATGAATAAATTTGCAGTTCAAAATCTAATCTCTTGCAATGTTATGACTTGTGATCAATAAAGAAGCTCAACATTGATTACTTTGTATTAGGTAGAACTGCTTTTATTTTAAAAACAATAGACATACTTATTTACCTTTATATTATGGCTAAATTACATAAATACTTTATAAATACTAGTATTAAGATAGTAATAATAGCATTAAGGGCCCCTTAAACGTGTGGGTTTAAGAGAGAGTACCTGGGACTTAGGTCGTAAGTCCCAGGTACTCTCCAAACTCCCCCCTCTGCAACACCATGGGCATCCGCACGGTAAATACATAGATATATCTAGATACTTCTCATATTATAAAGACCTATAAATATAAATAGAATATCCTTGAATAATGTATTTGATTTCATCACTTCAATTGTACTCAATAAACGTGATTGCATACGTTTGTTCAGTTGTAAGTTGTAACTGGTGTATGATATCTTAAATGTTTATATTACATAACAATTTGTTTTTGCAATTTAACTTCTTTTCCGTATATTTTAATAAATTCCGTTTAACGCTGTAAAGAGAACGTAGTGTCGAGACACTGTTCCCCACTTGCTATTAGAATTTTAGGCATTACGTAATGAATATTTTTTCATCAGTAACCAAAGAGTAAGTAGTGTTAAGACACACTCTCCGCCGAATTGAGGTTTTGCGTGCTGAGTGGCGGAACTCAACGCCGCGCTTTGCCTTGTTACCAAACCCAGGAAATACTATACTAAATTAAAATATAATTATTCTCTTAAATGGGAATAGACACGCAATGCCTCAAATCGGCGGAAAGTGGGGAACGAAATTGTTGAAAGAATGGAGTGCCTTAGCACTAAATTCTCTGGTTTCCTCTGCCTACCCTGCTATATGCGAGATACAGCGAGAAGTTCAAAAAAATAGGAATCAAACCCAAAACCAATCGCTGTTACAGTCTGATACTGTACCACTGCGCCACGATGGCCTTAATAAAAATATATATATCAATTAATAATATGAATGTTATACAGTTCGTGACGCAATTGCTTTTAACATCTGTTATTGTAAAAATGACGTCTGGCTCGTCTAATATTTCATTTTTGTTATCAATTATTTCATCGCAGCACAGTAGGATACTGTCGTACTATTATTGCTATTGGTTGTGGGTTCGATTCACACTTGGGGGACATGATTACGTTTAAATTATTAACATTTCCCTGTGATAACAAAACGCGGCGTTGGGTTTCGCCAAACAACAACAACTAACGTGATTGTATAATAACAATTTGTACACATTAGGATTTGAATCTGCAACCCAAGGAGCATCAAATGAAGGACCCTTTTTGATGCTCATCCTTGAGATCAAACCCTACTAAGTACTTAAATATTCGTGGGATTGTATTATAGGGGTATTATATAAAAATCAAAATATTGTTTATTCAAATAGGCTGGTTAAGTGCACCTTCAGTCGCCATTTAAAATAAACATGCCAGTCCTACTGCAAGCTACCTGATCAAAAGAGTTTTAGAAGAGTTGACAAAAACTCAACATTTAATTTCAAATCAAAATATATATATATATTTGCCAACTGATAACCCGAGTGAGCATCCATGTCTTCAATAACTCCCACATTAACAGTGAAAGTAGTCCTATATAAATATTTAAAAATATTGTGAAATAAACGTTTATTTCCATTAAAAATAACACCTACATGTATTCAAAGACACCCTTTGTTTATGGAGGCAAGGTCCTTAGCTACTTTGATAATCAGATAGCAATAATAATAATGGTTACTATATTACTAAGGCATAAAAATATGTAGTTTATATTTTAGATTGAGTTTAGTGTGGTATTTGCCTAGGTTAGTTATGACAACCAGAAATGTGTTTGATAAGATAGTCTCTAATAGACTATACTTTCCTTGATTTGGACATCCCAAAAAATTAAAATGTAATAAATAGTCATTTTAGTTAATTATTTTAGGAAACCAGACCAAAGATAAAACAAAACCTAATATAGGTGACCTACCTACACTGCAATTAATGCAGTACTAGTTTTAGATTTTGGAAGTATGGTTTATTGGCCACTACTACAAGTTTAACATTGTCCACTTTTAAACATAAATGTTGGAAGCCAAACACTCCATTGAATGGAAATCAAAATTATGATTTAACATATTGAAGAGAATAATTTTATAAGAAAAACCTAATAATAAAAATATGTAATACTTGTTCGTGTGTCGCAGTGGGACAGCATATGTATGTAGACTAGATATCTATCAGTTCAATCGTCACTAGAAGAAGTCAAAATAATTTAAATATAATAAATATATTTATTTAATTTTTCCTGTTGCTCCCTCTGACACTATATGCAAGAAATGCGTAAAGCTAAAAATTGTAATTTCTTTAATTTACCCATATTAATGGTGACCCTAACAATGACGTCTATTGCCTACTAGTACGTTCCACGTACCCACTACTTGACTTTGTTTATATATTGATTATAATTTTTAATTTCACGATTAAATACACTCAATTTAATACACTTTTATTATCTATTTTTTTTTTTTTATGGATAACTGATGGCAAACGAGCAGAAGGACCACCTGATGGTAAGTGGTTACCTTCGCCCATGAACATCTACAACACTAGAGGCGTTGTAGATGCGTTGCCAACCTAGAGGATACAGATGGAAGGGGAGGACAATGTAGAAGTCCGCTATCGGAACCACTACATTTTGGGGAAAGGATGGGTGGGATAGGGGAAAACCTGGCTTACATGCCATCGAACCGGAACACATCATAAGATATTTGGCGGTTCGTCTTTGACATGATAGTGGTCGCGAGCCAGACGGAGGACGAATCTCCTACCACCAAACAAAATCTCTATGACGATTAGCAACTGAAACTTTTAAACAATGAACTTTGTAAAAATATTAGATTGTCTACCTGTGACCACGGACTACTGTAAAGTGTTCGAAACGTCGGGTTTCCAAAAATGTATTTTCGAATACTAAAATATACGCGAATAATCCGTTTAAAGTAGTTTCATTTAATAATATCAGATTATTCAAAGAAAACCAACCTGAAATAAAATGTACTAAAAGGCAAAATTATTACGAATAACTTGAAAACTGTTCATCAGATATTAAGTAAATTTAAATGGAACCTCATTGGAAGGCCTAGCTATCATATTAAAAAAGAACCATCAAAATGGGTTCATCCAGTAAAAAGTTATATACATAAAAAATACAGTCGGATTCATAACCTCTTTCTTTTCTTGAAGTCGGTTAAAAAGCCGACGTTTACTGAATATTTTGATTTAACGTTTTGATCGTTGCAAGCAAATTATGGCGAGCGAAGCGAACCCGACCTATTAATTGTATAAATGTATAAAAATTTGCATCCCCTTATCTATTATTACGCTTCTAATTTAATCAATTCCGGTCTAGTCATGCTATAGGTATGATATGTTTCTATGACTCATACACTTCCTTCCTATGTTTGAAACATGAAATATTGTTTATATAACTACTAATTACTCATTATACCTAAATGTTTGGATTTTGATAAAAAAATTAAAAATAGGTGAGTTTTTCGTAGAATATACCTAATACCTAGTAGTGTGTAGTAGTAGAAGTATAGTAATGCGTTTATTATTTTTTTTATTATCTCTCTACTTAAGGATTATTGCAGTCAATGCAACACTTTGCCTGATCACGCCAACGGAAAAGTACGTTTTTAGCTTCACGATTTTCCCTATAGTGTGGTAGTCAGAGAGCAGCAAGTGTTAGGACACTCCGTTGCCCACGTTCCTCCCGCAAATTAGACATTGTGCCTTGTGTAACGGATATCAACGCCGTGCTCTGTATTACAAGAACGAGGAAATGCATATAATTTTAAATAGATATAATCTTTCTTCCGAGTGGGCATCGAATCTACAACCACTCACATCACGCCAGACCATATCTCACTGAGCCACTGTGGCATCTAACTATATTATTGTTCTTCTAAATCCCTAAACACCTATCGTGGCGCAGAGGAACAAGCATGCGACTGTAAACGCGACAGGTTGTGTTCGATTTCTACTCCAAGAAATGGAATTTTTCATTTCCTGGGTTTGGCAACAAGCCAACGGCGTTGAGTTCCGCCACTCAGTACGCAATGCCTCAATTCGGTAGAAAGTGGGGACGGAGTGTCTTAACACTAGGTTCCCTCTGCCTACCCTGCTTTATGCAGGATACATGTTGTATGTATGTATGTATGTATGTAAATACCTATCGTTAAGTTCCATCATAAAACTTATTCTTCTTCATTTGAGACGGAAAGCAGAGAACGGAGTGTTTTAATACTAGGTTCTATCTACCTTTCTATATGAAACAAGGCGGCTTTTTTAAAGTACCTACAGATAATATATTCGGCAACATACTTACATACATTGTATTAAAAGATAGTAATGTAACTATTTAGTGAACGTTTCTTTCTAAGAAGTGGCTTCTACGAATTTGCGGCGCCTTTATATTAATTCTTAGTACGGTAGAGAAGTATTCATTAGAAATTATTGTTTTTGTGACTGTCGATACTGGTAGCTATTGATAAGTGAAAGACATACACTGTTCTGTTTTATAATACATAGTATAGAGTATCATTTGAGTTTGGCTGTGCCTGTATAAAATCAAATCTTTTTTTAATCACATACATACGAGTACATACATAGATTCACGCTGTTTCCCGCATATAGCAGGGCAAACAGAGGGAACCTAGTGTTAAGACACTCCGTTCCCCACTTTCCACCGAATTGTGGCATTGCGTGTTGAGTAGGGGAACTCAACGCCGCGCTGTGCCTTGTTACCAAACCCAGGAAATGAAAGAGTCTATTTTCTGGACTGGAAATCGAACCCACAACCTGTCGCGTTTACAGTCGCACGCTTGTGCACGTATGTGTTTTTTAATTAGTTCAATCAAAATTATTACGAACAAGTCAAAAAGTACTAGTTAGATCTTAATTAAATTTAAATGAGACTACATCAAAAAATAATATCATCAATCATAATATCAAAGACCTCACTTTCTTTCTTTTTATAAATTTTTTTGTATTTTATGTAAACATTGTGTATGTAAGTTTTTATTATTATTTTATATTGTTTTATGTTAATTATATACGTTACTATGTATTTTTATAGTTATTTTTCATGTAAGCTTGTATGTAATTTATAGATTTCTGTAAATTTTTAAGTAAGTTTTATTATATTAAGAAAATATTTATATCATTTGTACGCCAACCTATCTATATCTCTGCACATTATTTTCTTCCATGGTTGAAGGTTTGAAGAGATCACCTGTAGATAAGGCCGCCTTTATACCAAAATTTTACTTTACTTTGTTTTTCTTTGTTTTTGTTATAACTGTTAAGTTGGTAATGGAAGAATGTACAATAAAATAATAAAAATAAATGTTAGTAGGAGTTCCAGCAACTCTGAATTCTCAAATGTCCAAATTCAATGTCAATAGATAATAATTAGTAGTTGTCAAAGCTAATGCGCATCGAAATTGCGGTATTTTAACAGAAGAGAAGAAATCCTTGCTTCATTGTATGAATTACAGTTGGTGTCCATCACGTACATCAAACTCTGGACCTTAGTGTAGGCTTAAGGGGGACCCTTTAAAATGCATAAAGCGCTCACAAGCTTTGACTATCAAGGAGAGAGCCTCTGGCTAAACCAATTGACTAAGTAGCAGGGTCAGGAGAGAACCAGTGTCAAGACACTCCATTCGCTGTCTTCTTCGGGTGCCTCTTCAATCCTTGAAGGTTGGCCGCTAGCTTCCTAAACTATGGTCTGTCCACTGCTAGACGAAATTGTTGTTCCACGGATTTTGATAATGGCCTACTCCCTGATGTTAATCAACTTTTGTTTTTTTTCCTTCGTCCAGCTTGCCATGCTTTCTTTGCTTTCCACTCTTTAACTAAGTGTTAAAACTTTCAAAATCTTTCCCATTCCCAGAACATGGCCTAGGTATCATTTTTCGGGGCATTTTGATAAGCTGGAGAATGCTTCGTTTCTGATCTTCTGCATCAACCAAAGGGCCATACTAAACAAAATTACCCAAAAAACCAGAATAATATATATTTTTCCAAAATTTTATCCACATTCTATCATCAGCATTCCTTTAGTAATAAAACAAAATACCATAATAGAGCCGAACATAATCGATATGTGGGACTTTGTAACGATATCCAGCCATCCCGTTAATTAAAAAGTTGCGAAACGTGGTCAAATCTCTTACGGTGCGTATGACTTTGAGTTGTATTAAATCATTTGATATGATGATTTAATTTAACTTGACTGTAAATGCGGGTTCGATTCTCTTTAAAGGGTACTAGTAAGACAATGCGCTGCGTTAAGTTCCGCTATTCAACGCGTGGAAAAAATAGAGAATGGCGTGTCTCGACGCTCGTTCACTGTTTAAAATAAAAACAATCAGGGTGCCTGGCGGACAAATTTGAATGGAAAACGTAGTCTTTTCTGAATGGCTTAGATAAGGAACTGTAAACAAATTTATTTTATAAATAACTTAAAAGTTATAATAAAAGTTTTATTATAATAACACACTGTTCAATGCCAAATAGAAAACAAACTAAAACATTTGGCTTCGAAGCTTTCTATGGGTAGAGACAGTAAGAAACCTCACGCACGCCACAAGACGCTGCCAAGCAACTATAGCAATAGCGAAGTGTCGTTACATCTTTTGGTCTTGAATTACCGTCTAGCCCCCTTTCGCAACGCGCGCGATAAAAACCCTTGGTTCCAACTCATGCTTGAAAATGAAGAAAAATTGAAGCTAAGTATAATATAGCTAAGTGAATGCAATTTAAGTTCTACAATTCCTATATTTTATCTCAAAGTATATTCATTCTTAGCGTTTAGTATATCGCGTTCCGTAAAGCAAAGCAAAATAGAATCCAAATAAAAAGCATCAGGTGGGACATGGTGAAACCACTGACTTTATTTTCTTAACCCTAATTCTGCTCAGGCAAAAGTGCTGAATGCGACTGTAAACGCGATGTTAGGGGTCTCTCTACGTACCACCCAGAAATGGATTTTTCATTTTCCTGGGTTTGATGAAATGTGCAAAGCTTAGTTGCTGGGTTCCAGCGCCATCAGTCCCTGCAATGCCTATAATACGGCGGAAAGTGGAAGAACGGGGAGCGTTTTAACACTAGGTTGCTCTCAGTCACCCTATAAGGTGAATGGGGAGTGACAGCGGTGAAAACCGCAGGCTGTGCTGGCGACTTACGCTTTAACCTCAAAATAATAAGGACCAGATTTTTTTTACATAGGATCTGGTATTAAGACACCCGCTTTCTTTAAATTCAATAGAACAAAAATATTATGACGAACCTCTTTGGCTTTACTCCTTTGTTTTTACTAGAGTGGTGGTAAAAATAATTTTTGAATCCATTTTTAAAATCAGTTTATTTTTGTTAAAATCTAAATTATACTTTAAAAAATATTCAAGTTACTTCTAAAAGTAGTAATTACATACAAATAACCGTTACACAGCAATCTCTAGTTTATTACTTCTCGCCCACACACATAGTAGTCATAGCGTTTCGTAGAAAACCAATACTTTGAATGCTTCGCAAGCTCAACACGTATCTACTTGTCCAAATCTTATTTAGAAATCATTTGTGTCCATACTTCAAATATGTGTAATATGATAGAGTTATGTTGTTAAATATTTATACGATTTTAACGAAAAAAGTTAATCGACTTAAAAAAATGCCCTATTACGAATAACTCAAAAACTCACTCGTCAAAACAAAACTTAAATGGAATCACCAAACCCAATACAAAAATTATGCACTAAAGAATACTAGAATCGAGAAGCTTTTCTTTTTTTTGAATCTAACCGATTCAAGGCATTTCAAGTATTACGTGCATTGCGCTATAAGTAGTTTTATCTTTTATATTGGAATCGGTTAAAAAGTCATGACATTTTTTTTTAACTTCACGCTGTATCCCACACATAGCAGGGTAGGCACAGGGAACCTGAGAACCTAGTGTTGAGACACTCCGTCCTCTTTGACAATATTATCTTAATATAACAAATTCCGATGTCTGTATGTATAATTTATCTTCAAACCCATCATGGCGCAGTGGTAATGACACCACAGTGACTGTAAACGCTATGGATAAATCGGCTCCATTCCCAGACGACGGAATTATATTTCAATAATTTTTGTTTTCCCTCTAAGGTACAACAAAGTACGACATTGAGTTCCGTTACTCAACACGCGTGATTTCGGTTACCAAGTAAAAAACGGAGTGTCATGACACTAGGTTCCTTGTAACCACTTTCTACACAGTTATCTGTTCTTTTATCATACAGTTAAATTAATCTTCAGTTGAATTACATCGCCGGTTAACCACAAACTGTTGCTTTATTCACAATATTACATTCACATTGAGACCATCGTGGCGCAGTGGGACAGCGTCTGAATATTAACAAGGATGTTTTTGAGTTCGATTCCAACTTGGGGGAATGACTCTATTTAAATAATGATCATTCTTCCTTCTGACTTAGACTAAGCGCGGCCTTGAGTATCGCCACTCAAAACGCAATGTCTCATATTCGGGTGTAATGAAGAGAACGGAGTGTCTATACCAGTGAATCTCAAACACTGTGTTGCAGCACTTTTGTGTGCCGCCAAATTTTACAAATATATGACAATGTTAATATTATTAAATTATATAGTGTGTTGTAGTAAGTAAATAAGTTGTATCTTTTTCTTTGTGTGCCGCCAAATTTTGAAATCGTTAACATATTTAACGATTCGCAAGAAAAAAGATTGAGAATCACTGGTCTAGACTTTAGGTTATATATGCTACGTGGTGCAGTATAAAGCATGAAGCTGCCATGATGTTGCTTTATTTACAAAAGAAGAAACTCTTTAGCAATCCATAGATTCATAGGTATCCATCGTATTGCAGAGAGAGGAGTTTGGAGAGTGCCTGTGACTTACGACTCAAGTATAGGTTTAAGGGCCCCTTTAAAATGCACATTTTAAAGGGGCCCTTAAAACGTTCACCTCCACTGTCCGCGCCCCTCTCTATCTAACCAAATTCGAAAAGATACATACACATCGCTATTTTCGTAACTCCTCACGTAGCCGAGCGTTGATCTTTCATTATCTGCTTGTTTTGTTTTTCACGTTTCAGTTAAAAAGAGAATCTAATCCATTTATTTAAGGGGAATTGTAAAAGTTTTGGTAGATAGTAAATATTTTTGGTTGAAAATATTCAAACATTTTTATGTCGTCTTTAGATAGAGTTCTTTTTTTTAAGCTTCACGCTGTATCCCACATATAACGGGGTAGGCAGAGGGAACCTGAGAACCTAGTGTTAAGACACTCCGTTCGCCACTTTCCGCCGAATTGAGGCATTGCGTGCTGAGTGGCGGAACTCAACGCGGCGCTTTGCCTTGCCACCACACCCAGGAAATGAAATAGCTAGCCAAATTAAACAAGACATTTTTAAATTGTAGCCTATATGATATTCTTATGTAGAAGTTATATTACTGTGAAGTTTCATCTAGACCTGTTCAGTAGTTTTTGCGTGAAAGAGTAACAAATATTCATCAAACATCATAATTTTTGGCACTTACCATATTTGTAGGATATTAATGTTTTGAATAAGTCCGTCTGAAGAATGTATATAAACACTGTTTCTTTTTTGGCACTGTTTACTTTATAATAGAGTAAGAGGTATGGAGAGTCTGCTAATGAAGTGTCAACTACGCTGGTCTGGACACCTAGTGCGTATGGACTCCTCAAGGTTGCCAAAGTTAGTCTTTTATTCAGAGGTTAGCTCAGGAAAGCGCAAACGCGGAGGACAATATCTACGCTACAAAGATGTTTTGAAACGCCACCTATCATCCTGTGGAATACCTTGCGATTCTTGGGAGGAGCTTGCCACTCAGAGACCGAAGTGGCGAAATGCTGTCAATCGGGCATTAATAATTTTGAGCGCACTCGCATCGATCATCTTGACGCCAAACGCCAGCTTCTGAAAACTCGACCCAAGCCCTCCTATAATTACACATACAATGATAGCGGACAGCTTCATTGCGCTATTTGCGACCGAATCGTCAAAACTAAATTCGGTTTTGCAAGTCACTTTCGCGCTCACGAACGTCGAACTAACTAATAACAACAGTGTGTCGCCGTCGACGGATACTTCTAGGAGGACATCATCAATAGAGTAATAAATGACTTGAAAATTATACTCATAAGTATTATTATTATATATAAATAATGAGTCCATCGCGAAGTGAGACTGCGTTTGACTGTAAACGCTACGTGGGTTCCATTCCCACATTAGAAAATGAAAATAATAAATTTTATTCTCATTTCTCCGCTCTAGTAAAACAAAACGCGGCGTTAAGTTTCGCTACTTTACACGTAATGTCTCGAATTCCGCAGCAAGCGGCGAAAGGAGTGTCTGGGCACTAGGTTCTCTTTCCCTACTATGCGGAATACAGTGTGAAGCTAAAAAAATATAGTAATCTAGACTAGATTAAAAAATATCTTAAGAAATAACAATAATTCCAGTACATTTTAACTGTAAAATAATACAAGTTTTTTATCAAAGTAGCATACCTCTTTCATATCGGTATTCGCAATATGAATACCGTTCACCAACGGTTTTTGTTGCTAACTAGTTACGAATTACTTAGTACATATGTTATAAGGCTATATTTGTAATTATAACACATCTTATGAGGTATAGTGGCGCAGTGAAAACAATATCTCGAATGTGGTCGAAAAGTGGCGAACGGAGTGTCTTGACACTAGGTCACTCAGACTATCCTATGCAAGGTAATATGTAAATCTGCTTTTTATACACCTAAGTGTCTAGTATTTCCATAAACGTATCAAAGTCTAACTTTAACTTACAAAGGCAATAAATTTTCCGCTTCAACTAGGCCTAAGTGGACAGACGTCCAGTGCCTGTCGGAATATAGTACTTTGTGTCGCGTACACTGAGAAGGAAGTTAGGCGGTCCTCTTTGTTACTATAAACCTGAGTTGAAAGTTTAAAGCTTATTAACATATTGTAAATTATTAAAATTAAGGCAAAGCCTCAATTTGGCGGAATGTGGGGAACGGAAATGTTGAAAGAGAATGGAGTGTCTTAACACTAGGTTCTCTTGTTCCCTCTGCCTACCCCGCTATATGCGGGATACAGCGTGAAGTTAAAAAATAATAATATTAAAATTAAGGCAAAGCGCGGCGTTGAGTTCCGCCACTCAACACGAATGTATCGAAACAAAGTGTCTTGACACTGTTTTTCTCTGACTACCTTTTTTTTTCTTTTTTTTAAAGTGAGAAAATCCGTTACGGATACCCACTCAATCAAGAACTCAACCTTCCGTATACCCACTAAATCCTCGTGGTGCTCGTCCATTACCGAAACACACACACACTGTCCCAATCATCCTGGGTGAAACGAAATGAAACCTCGGCGGAAACAATCGGACCGAGATATGAACCCGGGTTTCCTGCGTTTTTTTAAAGGCGTCCAATTTCCCGACCGAGGTATTCTAACATTATCTCTCTGACTATCCTGCTATGCGGGATAAAGCGTGAAGATACATCTTTAAGGATTGTATAAACATAACATACATAGCTTGACGATGTATCCCGCATATAGCAGGGTAGGCAGAGGAAACCAAGTGTTAAGACACTCCGTTCCCCCCTTTCTACCGAATTGAGGCATTGCGTGCTGAGTGGCGGAACTCTTACGCGCTTTGCCTTGTTACCAAACCCAGGAAATGAAAAAATCCAATTCCTGGAGTGGGAATCGAACCCACAAACTGTCGTGTGTCTCGTATATTGTAAAGATATATACAAACCTTAGAAACACATCAGTAAAGACACTGTGCACGATATACTTTGTTTTGTCATCGTAAATAGCATTGTGCTAAGAAAATCTATATTTGCATATGGGCATCGAAATGCTTTCGCCGTTACGAACTAAACGTGAGTCGTGACTAATGAGTCAGTTCTGTTTACTAGATTTAGCTATTTTACTATCTATCAGGCGAGGCGAGGCGTCCATATAACATGGTTCCCACCGGCTTAGTTTTTGTAAATGATAATAAAGTTTTTGGCAAAATTTGGAAGCAACTTTGTAAAAAAAAGATCATCAGCTAAATTCGATAGTGAAATTACTAAATAATTTCACATATACCGGTTTCCCTAAATATACCGGTTTCCCTAAAAATATACCGGCTTCTCTAGAAATATACCGGCTTCCCAAAATTTACCGGCTTACCTTTTTAAAATTTTCACCCCTTGCGACTGCTATTTATTCTATGGTATATATGTATATCCCGCATAGGAGGGTAGTCTAGTGTTAAGACACTCCGTTCTCCAATTTAAGCTAGAAATCGATACATTTTTGATTTGAGTATGATTGGTTTATTGAAAGTGATTTTTTGGGAGGCCAAAATTATAATTAAATTTTTAGCAGGCCAAACTTTTTAAAAATGTTTAAAATTGTATTCATATTATAAACATTACCTCACAAAAACTTTCTGAAAAAAATTATAGAATTTAATATATTAGCGACATAATATTTGTATCTATCTGTATTTTTTCTAAGGCACTCTGCTCTTTTTTGACTTTTCCGTTCCCTACTCTCCGCCGAATTGAGGCACTGCGGGGTGGGTAACGGAAATCAAGGCCGCACCTTGTTAACAGAGCGAGGAAATGAAAATACTAAATATTATTTAAAATTTTCATATACTGGAGTGAGAATAGAACCCACAACCTGTCGCGTTACATTCGCACGCTTGTGCCTCTGCGCCACAACATGCCTCTATATAAATAAAAGCTTGTCGGGCCGCATAAAATTATTACGCGGGCCGCAAGTTGCTCAGCCCTGAACTAAATGGTTGGAGACAATATTTTAATTAAAACCCGCTTCTTCGGGCGAAAGCGTCACAAACAAATACCAGTGTTTTTTATCGTTTTTTTAAAGGCATTCCTTACACCTTCACTTGTCACTTGAGTTAAAATGACTTTGTTAGAAGACCAATGAGCTTCAGGACGTTCTTTTTTTAGAAATTACATTGTTTATGGGAATTTTATTAGAAATTTTATGATTAAATTTATGAAGTAACATAAAATCTTAGTTTTATGAAGTAAAATAAAGCCATTCAGCGTCAATTCGGCGGTAAGTGGGGAATGGAGTGTCTTAACACTAGGTTCTCAGGATCCCTCTGCCTGCCCTGCTTTATGCGGTAAACAGAGTAAAAATAAAAAGAAAAAAAGACATATATATTTTTAAATTGTAGCCTATGTGTTATTCTGAAGTATAAACTATGTTATTGTAAAGTTTTATCTAAATTTGTTCAATAGTTTTTGTGTAAAAAAGGAACAAACATCAATCCTTATTAACTATCGCATTTATTATTTACGTGTTATTTATTATTGTTTATTATTATTTTTTTGTTATTTGTTATTTTTTTGTTATTTTTTTCTTGTCTTGCCTGTTCGTAATAATTATCAATGCATGCATATTGAATTTCACCATATCTATAATGATATAAAAAAATCGACATAAACTGCAATTTTTAGTACATTAATATTTAAACTCAATTTCTGCTTTAGCCACTCAATATACAAAGTGCATAGAAAGCGGAAATCTTAGTGACCTGACACTACTATTTATCTTTATTTTGCTATTGCTAATAATGCGTCACTAACTCCGCACGTCACTACTTATATTATCTCCTAAATCTCCGCAAACACTTGAAAAGTGAAAAAAATAAATAAATTTAATCTTTTCTTATCGTAAAACAAAACACTTGTTTATCTTTTGTAGTATTGACACCATTCTCTCAAATTGAAGTGAGGTGGAACGGTAGATAAAGAAGTTTACAATCAGTTTAAAATATTTTGACAATGTTACATGTTGTTTTGCTACTTGCTGTTCCGCATAGAACGGTAGTTAGACATTTTAGTGTTTAGACACTCTGTTCCCCGCTTTCTGTCTGAATTTTAGACATTACGAGCTAAGTGGCTGAAATTAATGCAGCGTTTGTGTTACCAGAGCGAAGACATGAAAATAATTACAAATGATTGAACATTTAAAAAAATATTAAAATAATTTAAGATAATAATTATAATAATCAGATGATTATCGTTGCTGAGTGGGACAGAGTGTTGCGGTAAACGCGATTGGCCTTGGATTCGATTCGTAGATATTATTTAATTTGCTTGGTGGCAGGAGGTTCGTCCTCCATCTGGCTCGATCGCTTTCATCTGTATCCTGTAGGTTGGCAACGCATCTACAACATCTCTGGTGTTGTAGGTGTTCATGGGCGAGGTAACCACTTACCATCAGGTGGTCCTTCTGCTCGTTTGCCATCCGCTATCCATACAAAAAATAAAAACATTCGGTCTGATAGAGAAAGCATGATGTTAAGGGCCGCCACGCGATGTCACGAATTCGGGGAGAACGGAGTGACTTAACACTAGGTTCTCTCTGACTACCATACTATGCGGGATAAAGCGTGAAGCATCACTTTGTAGTCATTGCGTTCTTTATTTCTATAAAAGAAACTTTCCAGTAAAAGATATCCGCAGGCTTTAGAATCGCTTCTGGGCTTCTACTGAAATTCTAAAATTCTTCTTTTCAAGTTTCAAACTGTTGAATAGTTAATTATTTTGTGATGTTAAGTGTGGGTTCAATTCTGCATTATAGATTGATGCAATTGTTATTACTAGAATTCCTTTTGACGCGTTAACAACGCGTTGTCTATCAACGTATATGCCATTTTATGTAAACATAGATGTCAAACCATGATAAGTGTGTGTAACATTTATTTTATTAATTTATGCATTGTTAAATTATCATTCTGCATTCCATCTCTATATAAACTATAAGTGTGCCAAGTTTCATTCTCCTCCGTTCACTTCATTTTCGCAAAAAGGGGTTCAAAGTTTTTGCTTCACGTATTAATATATAGATTAGTAGTCCCGTTGACGTGAAAAGTACATGTTACCTTAGTAACGAAGGTATATGTTTATCTTATACAGAAGTGTATGTCAAATAATTTTTTTATCGTAGTCTAAGTACTATGTAATATTTTGCCAATTTTATATTTTTGTAGTGCATTGTCATAAAAACTAGATTTTTTGAACCAAATTTCCATGATGATGATGATAATGATGACGATGATGGTTATGCTGATAGTGGTGGTGGGGATGATCTTTTTCCATATAAACTATAAGTATGTCAAATTTTACAATCCTTCATAATTTTCATAAAAATATATTTTACTTACAAATATTAATTATATGAATATATATAAAAAAATATATTATATATTAAATATTTACTTAAATAATAGAATGTAATTTGTGTCTATTTGAAATATTACGTAAAAGCTTAACGATGCTAATCTAACCGTCAAGTTCGTCTAACGTTAGTGGCACTGACCCGTAAGTCGAAGGTTATGAGTAAAAATACTACTTAAGAAAAATATTATATTAATTATCTTAGTATAATTATTATATAAAGAATAATTTTAAGATAAATAAAATAACTGAATCATTATAACGCCTGTCGTAGCGTAGAGGCACAAGCGTGCGACTGTAAACGCGACGCGTTGCGGGTTCGATTCCCAGGTAAAGGAATTTTTCCTTTCCTGAGTTTGGTAATAAGGCAAAGCGCGACGTTGAGTTCCGCCACTCAGCACGAGATGCGTCAATTCGGTGGAAACTGGGGAACGGAGTGTCTTAACACTAGGTTCCCTCCGCCTACCCTGCTATATGCGGGATACAGAGTGAAGCTATGTATGTATGTATGTATTAAAAATAATATTTTTTTATTAATTTAAAACACTCACAATAAAATAAATATTACTTACTCTGCTTTATTTGATATACACTTTTATACAAAGTGATATTCACGTTGCTAAGGCAACGAATACTTTACCCGTCAAGCATCTAATAAATTAAAAAAAAAAATAGTTTAATCCCAACTAGAACAATTTATTATACAATCTTACATTACGTTGGTCTTTATGTTTGTTTTCAATACATATAAGGAAATAACTCTTCCTGTTTACTTACAGGTATGTGCGTTTAAAAGTTGTAAACCTTGTACATTTTATAATTATTTAATACCTAGATTGAAATATAGTCTAGACTGAAGATCTAGATCTAATTGTTTATTGGATAATGCTAGAAATTATATAAGTATAATATATATTTGTTTAACTTCACGCTATATCCCGAACACAGCATGGTAGGCAGAGAAAAACTGAGAACATAGTGTTAAGACACCTTGTTCTCTTAAGATTTTCATTCCCCACTTTCCGCTGAATCGAGTCATTGCGTGCTGAGTAACGGAACTCAACGCCGCGCTTTGCTTTGTCACCAGAGAGAGGAAATGAAAATACTAAATATTAATTATTATAAATATAATAAAGTATGAAACGTATAAATATTTTAAAGTATCTGGATTCTAACCCGCGTTTCTCTTAAAAGCCGTGTAAGCGTTTTAGTTATTTAAGCCACGTTCATGGTAAGCATAAGAGGACCTTTTTCTTCCTAAATATTATATATTATACGAAGGAAACTGGGTACGAAAGCGATAAACCTATACCTCTATCTATGTACCTATAAAGTAAATAAAATCATTTTTAATTTGAATTCGAATCCACATTCATCCCGCGGAAGTTAATAAACTAAATTTAAATAAAATTTAACAAAAAAATAAATATAAAATTATTACGAATAACTCAGAAACTACTTGTCAGACATAATACACTTACACGACACAACTTCACAAGTTCACTATCTTGTAAGAAGAGAATCATCAAAATAAGTTTAACCAGTAAAAAGCTATGCGGTAACACACATAAATACAATCGAATTTTAAAACCACCTTTTTTAGAAAGTTGGTTAAAAATAATAATAAACTTTAACTTCTTTGTTATGACTGCAAAGTAAGTTATCATTGTTTACTTTTACAAGCAATTACGTGCATATTAGCAAGAAGTTGATTTTTGACCTTTGACAAAGTACAAATCGGTACTATTGTCCTCGTTTTGCGATAACCAGACGCTAATTAATCTTTCTGAGTGCGGCGTTTAAGTATGTTTTATGTTTTTTTAGCTACACGCTGTATCCCGAACATAGCAGGGTAGGCAGAGGGTACCAGAGAACCTAGTGTTAAGACACTACGTTCTCTTTTAATATTTCCGTTCTCCACTCTCCGTCGAATTGTGGCATTGCGTGCTAAGTGGCGGAACTCAACGCCGTGTAATATTATTATTAACTTTTTTAGAATATGATTTAGTGATTTGCGTTTTGTTTGTGTGACCGACTTCAAAAGTGGATGAGGTGCTCAATTCGATAGTATTTTTTTATATGTACAGCAAAACTTTTTACAGGGTGTACCAATTTTAATGATCCTTTTTTTATATGATACCGACTCCAAATAAAATACACTACAAAGTAAAATTATTACGAAAAACTCAAAAACGACTAATCCGATCATAAATAAATTTACATGGACACAAATCAATAGCACTAGCTTTAAAAAAATAAAAATCATCAAGATTGGTTTACCCAGTAAAAAGTTATGCGGTAACACAAAAAAATAGTTAAATTAAGAATCTGCTCCATTTTTTAAAGTCGGTTAGAAAATAGCTTTCTGAATTTTTTTCCATATAAATTTTAATCTACCTATATATAAATACGTGAAGCAAAAACATTGGATCCCTTTTTACAAAAATTACGCGGACGGAGGAGCATGAAACTTGGCACACTTATAGTTTATATGGAGAAGGAGTGCAGAACGCTAAAATGTTTTTTAAATAATGCATAAAAAGTATATTAAATTAATAAAATAAATGTTACTGCACTACCATGATTTGACATCCATGTTTATACAAAGTGATACGTCACTACGCAATGCGTTGCTTGCGATTAGTTAACTATGCCAAATTTTATACTTCTTCGCGTAGATTTTAAAAGAGACTTCTCAGCTTTCCTTCACATTATTTAGACAATGTAAATTGTATTTATTCAAGGAACAATGCAAGTCACGAATATCAATTAAAATGTCGCAAGAGAAAGTAAATATATTAACAACAAGTGTCTTGTGTTTATATTCTTGAAGTGTACTTCAATGTAGAAATTATCTTTTATACTGTATTCACAATTGTGTGCTTTATCCCTAGTAGGGTAGGTAGAGAGAACTTGGTGTCTAAACCCTCCGTTTTTCGCTTTGCGCTTTCCGCCTGAATTGAAGACACGGCATAGCCATATAGCCATGTTTTGCCCTGTCCGGGTTGTATATAAATATAAAGGTTTAGTATTTTCATTTCCTGGGTTTGGTAACAAAGCAAAGCGCGGCGTTGAGTTCCGCCACTCAGCACGCAATGCCTCAATTCGGCGGAAAGTGGGGAACGGAGTGTCTTAACACTAGGTTCTCAGGTTCCCTCTGACTACCCTGCTATATGCGGGATACAGCGTGAAACATCATTCCCATGAGCGGAAATCGAACTCGCAACCAATCGCGTTTATGATCAGACTCACTAGATTATCACTAAAACACTTAAAGATAAAAGATATGACTACTAGCTAATACTAGACAAATAGGGTAATGCACATAATACTTCAAACATTATCTCCTTTTTAACTAAAATCAAAAAAGGAGGAAGTTCTCAATTCGATTGTACTTTTTATGTATGTACGGCATAACTTTTCGCTGGGTAAACAAATTTTGATTATAATTTTTTATATGATAGCTAGTGTTTCCGATGGGAGTACCATTTAAATTAAATAAAGATTTGAAGTAGTTTTAGAGTTATTCGTAATAATTTTAGTTTTTAGCGAATTTTATTTGAAGTTGATTTTCTTTTTTGCTAATATTTAAATTATAAGAATACTAAAAAGATTATTTACAAAGGACAACATTAAAAAAATGATTTTTGATACCTAATTTTCAGTACCTAATAATTGTTATTTTATTTTAATAGGGTTATTACAAAAAAACATAAGTTCCATATTCACATCATAATGGCTATTACAGGAACGCGGTAGTAAATACTGGAATGTGGTAAATATTAATCTTAAGTTGTTCGTTCCATATCGATAATGTGTAGTTTTTGCTTAGACTTTTGTGCTCTCAAGCTCTATTAAGTACTATTTTTGCAGCTAATTACAGGTCAGGTAAAACCTAGATTCTTTTTTTTAATAATTGCGTGAGAGGGGCAGAAAAAGACGTCTAAATTACAAATATCTCCCCAAACCTAATCAAATTTGAAAGTATTACTCTTTCCGTCTTCTATATGTATGGTAAAACTGTTCTGATTATAATTCTAGAAAGGCAAAGATCTTTTAATAAATTATGGCAATTATCTTTAGAAATATTTTCCCACGGAACTGTAAGTTCAAACAGTATTACACGTTTTAGGCTGCTAAAGTAAAGAAAGATGCTTGTTGTAGCGCAGGTACAAGCGTTCGACTGTAAACGCGACAGGTAGTGGGTTCAATTCCCACTCCACTCATAGAATTTCCTCGCTCTGGCGACAATGGCAAAGTGCGGCGTTGAGTTCCGCTACTTAGCACGGAATGTCTCAATTTCTTCGGAAAGTGGAGAAACGAAATTTTAATAGAACGGAGTGTCTTAACGGTAGGTTCTAAGGTTTCCTCTACCTACCTTATTATTCGCGCGATACAGCTTGAACGTAAAAAAAAACAATATCCGGTCTGGATGACGAAACAGCAGCAAATAACAAAATTCTTCTCTTTTTAGTATTAAATTTGTTAACCTAATATGTATTTGACGTAAAACAGTACCGAAGAACAGTTTCATTGCATAATGCATCAAATGATGTCACTTGTAAAGTGATGTGCGAAGTTTTTTAACTTTAAAAGTTTTAACTTTTGTTCCAAGGTTTTCTAATGAAATATAAAGGACTTTTTTTGACCTTCACACTGTATCCCGCATATAGCAGGGTAGACAGAGGGGACCTGAGAACCTAGTGTTAAGACACTCCGTTCTATTATGATTTCCGTTCCCCACTTTAAAGGATACATACACCGAGCATCATTAGGTTGATAACTTAACCTGGAATATACAGTTTTTTTATTAAAACTAGCAGCCGGTAGCTTTTGATAGTACTGACAATATTGACATCTTTATGTTAATTTTTATTCAAATAGCCTATTTGAATAAAGAATATTTTGATTTTAATTATTAATAGGCAATAAGCGTGATGCAGAGGCACAAGCGTGCGACTGTAAACGCGACAGGTTGTGGGTTCGATTCCCACTCCGGGAAATGTAAAAGTTTAGTTTTTTCATTTCCTTGGCTTGGTAACGAGGCAAAGCGCGGCGTTGAGTTCCGCCATTCAGCACGTAATGCCTTAATTCGGCGGAAAGTGGGGAACGGAGTGTCTTAACACTAGGTCCTCAGGTTCCCTCTGCCTACCTTGCTATATGCGGGATACAGCGTGATGCTAAAAATAATTATATTGTCTACTTGAATATATTTATTATATCTACTGTAATATTACAAGCCTACATTAATTATTTATGGATATATATAGGTCTATATTTATAACATTTACAATGACTGCTATTACACCGTGAGAAAACGCCATTTAATCATATATTTTTTCTATCATTCCAGTGGAAGTCGCGATGGTGTGTCATGAGGAAACTGTCGCCTGTTGCAGGTATGTTTTTATTTTTATATTGAAATCTTACATTTAATAAAGCTTTAATACATGGTAAAATAAGTGAAATAATCATACATTATACATTAATTAGCTTCACGTTGTATCCCGCATACAGCAGGGTAGGCAGAGGGAACCTAATGTTGAGACACTCCGTTCCCCACTTTCCGTCGAATTGAGGCATTGCGTGCTGAATGGCGGAACTAAACGCCGCGCTTTGCCTTGTTACCACACCCAGGAAATGCACAATTCTATTTCCTGGAGTGGGAATCGAACCCACAACTTGTCGCGTTTACAGTCACACGCTTCTGCCTCTGCGCCACGACAGGCGTTAGGTGAAATAAATTATAAAATTTAAATTATGATTCCTAATATGACGGTTACATTCAAATTCTAATGCTGTCTAAATAGACAAATTGGGAGGTTGATTCGATTTAAATGTGTAAGAACTGAAAATTATGCTAAAAGATAATAATAATTATTTGAACAAAAAAATAGAAAATGGACTGACATCAACCGAACATAAAATGCACTCAAAAGTAAACTTATTACGAATAACTCAAAAACTCGTCAGATCTTAACTAAATTCAAATACGACCATATTAGAAGCACTAGATTAAAAAATTGGCTCACCCAGCTAAAAGATATGTGGAAACACATTTAAAAAGAAATACATTGGTATATAAAAAATATAAACATTTGTATTAATACATACATCCATAAGTACATACATAGCTTCACGCTGTATCCCGCATATTGCAGGGTAGGCAAAGAGAACCTAGTGTTAAGACACTCCGTTCTCCACTTTCCACCTAATTGAGCCATTGCGTCTGAGTGGCAGAACTCGGCGCCGCGATTTGCCCTGTTACCAACTCGAGGAAATGAAAAATTCCATTTCCTGAAGTGGGAATTGAAGCCACAACCTGTCGCGTTTATAGTCGCACGCTTGTGCCACTCCTCCTTATTTGAAATCGGTTAAATATTTCTCAATGCCGTCACTTCGCCCCATATTTCGGTAATTTTGACAAATCGACATCCCAAACGATTTGTTCTCATAACACGAATGTCGTTATTCGTAGACCAATAAATCATATTTATATATCTTTTATAGCAATTTTGAATTTTTTTTTGATTTTTTTTAAAGTTATTTGTAAAACAAACTTTGGTTTGGTAAACACTGTATACCATAACCGTTAATAATGAATAAAAGATCTTACTGTATACCAGGGTAGTCAGAGAGTCCATAATGTCAAGACACTCCGTCCATTAAACGAATAAAATTAATTTTTTTATATATATTCATTTCAACGAGTAAAGATCGAATTCACAACTAATCGCGTTTACAGTTGACGATGTCTTACTACGATGGCTTCTTACTAGCTAGCTTGTAAACAAAAGAAGCATATAAGTATATAAAAAAATAATTACAAAAAAAATATTAATATTCTCATCTCCTGGATATGGGAATGGGAATTGAACCCACAACCTGTCGCGCTTACGCATATTTTAAGCGGATTGCCTTTACACTAGGTTTTCTTTGACTATCCTAGAATGTGGGATAAAGGATGCTGTTTTAAATTAAAGACAAAATCCTTAGACGCTATAAATATACCTGTCTGTCTAATTTAGATATAAACATTATTGCACTATAAATAGGGGTTAGCTATCTCCAATCTCCCCTACGTGTAAACCACGGTTAATGTTGGAAGGGTTCCCTTCTTAGATAAAGTGGTACTAAATCTGCTCATAGTAATGATTTTAGTGGTCATATATATAACCAGATATAAAGCGTAAGTTCTAATATAATTAAGATTTTAACAGAAAAGAAAATCGACTTAAATAGTTAAAGTATTACGAATAACTCAAAAACTAGTAGTCAGGTCTTACGGTACATGATATGGCACATTAAAAATACAATCGAATTGAAAACCTCCTTGTTTGGAAGTCGGTTAAAACTACCACTTCCTTTATTGTGGAAATTTCTAAAAGTCCTCTCTTAATGCTCCCCTACACTGCCAAAGAAGCCTACAAGCTAAACTTTAGCTTTCGTTACGTTGTCTATCAGTCACTCAGTAAAGAATGCATTTAATATTGTCTGTACAATTAGACAAGTATAACCAACAAGTACTATTTGCTAAAAACTTATCTTTCTATATATAAAAAAAATTAACTCGGTTAAAATATTTTTTGAGTTTATACATAACAAACATACATACTGTAGTGGCGTAGAGGCTCAAGCGTGCGATTGTAAACGCGACAGGTTGTGGTTTCGATTCCCACTCCAGGAAATGTAAAATTTAGAATTTTCATTTCTTGGGTTTGGTAACAAGGCAAAGCGCGGCACGATGCGTCAATTTGGCGGAAAGTGGGGAACGGAATTGTTGAAAGAGAATGGAGTGTCTTAACACACTAGGTTCTCAGGTTTCCTCTGCCTACCCTGCTATATGCGGGATACAGCGTGAAGTTAAAAAAAACATACATACTAAAACTCAAATATTTCCGCTTCAAATTATAACTATAAATATCAAAGAAATACAAACCATTAGTTATAATAAATGACTTGAGTATATTAATAAAATAGTGTTATTTGCATCAGATCATATAATGTCAAGTTTCTATTAAACTTGTATGATGTCATACAATTCTTAGAACCAAGGTGAGCCTGATCCTAACACTTACTGTTACAATATAAAAGAAATATTACTTTATATTATTTATTTAAATGCCTGCCGTGGCGTGAAGCGTGCGATTGTAAACGCGACAGGTTGTGGGTTCAGTTCCCACTCCAGGAAATGTAAAAGTTTAGTATTTTAATTTCCTGAGTTTGGTTACAAGGCAAAGTGTTGAGTTCCGCCACTCAACATGCAATGCCTCTATTCGGCGGAAAATTGGGAACGGCGTGTCTTAACACTAGGTTCTCAGGTTCCCTCTGCCTACCCTGCTATATGCGGGATACAGTGTGGTAACAAGGTACAGCGCGTCGTTGAACCACTCAGCACGCAATGCCTCAATTCGGAAAGTGAAGAACGGAAATCTTAAGAGTACAGAATGTTTTAACACTAGTTTCTCTGGTGGTCGCTCAGTATGAAGCTAATATATTAATATGACAAGTTAAATAAAACTTTGTAAAAAGTGACAGTAAAGAAACCTGTATTCAGTATCCAATTAAATTTTCATTCAACAATATTTCAAAAATGTAAATTTAAAAGGAAATAATTATATAAAAAACGAGGCTAAGTTACATTAAAACTGGCTTTTATGAAAAGAAATTCTTTTACACCTGACGCCGTTCTGTCGTAATCGGGAAGTGCCTGGTACTGGTTGTGGGTTCGATTTCCAGTTTAATTTAGTTAAGACAAAAAGAATTATGTCAACCGTTATGCAATGATTTTTAATAAGTAAGAGAAAGGAGAAACTTAACATTGTTATTTTTTTTAATTTTTCACTAAATCTCAAAATAATTTTGAAAATAATAAAAAAGATCTTAAATTATTGAGGTCATTATTGCGCAGTGGAACAGTGTCTCACTGTATACTCCATTGGTTGTTGATTCGATTTCAATTCTGGGAAATGATAACATAATAAATCTAAAATAATAAATCTGGTTAATATATTAAGATAAAATAACACATTAAAGTTATTTTTATTCGTTCATCTTAAAGATATTAAACGTTAAATTTCATTAGTAAACTCGTAACGTTTCGATTTCAGGCCGAAAGTGGAGAGAACTGAGTGTCTTTAGAAAACATATAAAAAATTGAACACAACAGGACTCAAACCTACGCCTCTTTCATATCATAAATTAACACTATAAAATAAAAAAAAACTAAGTGTCTTAACACTATTCTCTCCGCTACATAAAAATCTTAAAGCATGTAATAGCTTTTGAATTTGGTAAGCTAAAAGATTTCCCGTATCTACCGTTCTTAGATAACGGGATAAGCGTCTCGCGATACTTTATTGACGCTAAAGCCTTCTATGTTGAACATTTTACTGTGTTGAGTGTTACAAATAAATTGTATAATGTAGTATTTTAGGGTAAAAAGCGTATGAGTATTTAGTTTTTGTTATACTATATTTATTAATAACTAGCTATGTTCCGTTACATGGTCCGCATGGAATCAAACAAAAAAATATTGCGTGAAAGTTGATGATATTAGAATATTTTTTATAAAATAAAAGTAGCTTAAGTTACTCCTTATTACATCAGCGGAAAGTGGAGAACGGAATTGTTGAAAGAGAATGGAGTGTCTTAACACTAGGTATATGCGGGATACAGCGTGAAGTTAAAAAAAAGAAAAAAAAACAGCAATTTGCGAAGTTTCGTCAAAATCGGTCCACCCATTTCAGAGATTCACCGGAACAAACACACAGACAAAGACAAAAATTGTAAAAAAATGCTGCTTTAGTCATATGCATGTAGTAGAAAGCGGTTATTGTAATGTTACAAACAGACACTCCAATTTTATTTACTTTGGCTATAGATAATAATAAAACTATTTCGTATTTACAATTAAGATCGGAACAAAGTCAACCTTATCACTACTGAGCTAAGAGCTATTAATATATATAGCTTTACGTACTATTCCGCAAAGAAAGGTAATCAGCGAGAACCTAGTGTCGAGACACTCCCTTCTCCATTCAAGACATCGCATGTTAAGTGGCATAACTCTACGTCGCGCTATCTTACCAGACAATTTGATAAATGAAAACAGTATAAACATAATTTCTAACGCCTGTCGTGGCGCAGAGGCACAACCGTGCGACTGTAAACGCGACAGGTTGTGGGTTCGATTCTCACTCCAGGAAATGTAAAATTTAGTATTTTCATTTCTTGGGTTGGGTAACAAGGTAAAAGTACGGCGTTGTTTTCCGCCACTCAATACGCAATGCCTCAATTTGGCGGAAAGTAGGGAACGGAAATGTTGAAAGAGAATGGAGTGTCTTAACATTAGGTTCTCTGGTTCCCTCTGCCTACCCCGCTATATGCGGGATAAAGCGCGAAGTTAAAAAAAAAGTTCTAAATGGGATTAGAACCAACAACCAATCATATCTACTGTCTCAATCCCACTGCGCCTCAATACTCTATTCTTAAACACATATCCTTAAATAGAAATATACGAAATTATCATCACCCATATAAACGGTCCATATCCCAGCATCCTACGATAAGACAAATAAATCTTAACATATCGTTGTCAGAGGGTGTGATCACCGTGAGAAAGACAAAACTGTTTACTTTGTATACCGTTAACACGATTCGTGTATTAGATCTTTGAATAGGCTGTTTATTTTGTCATGGCCTTAAATGGTAAGACGTTATATTAAGTGAGTTACTATAGATAATAATATTTTACACGTTTTCCCACGTGCCATAGTGCTTTTCACAGTAGTTGTAGTAGAAGTAATAATGATAGTGATAGCAGCAGTAGCAGCACTAGCAGCAGCAGCAGCAGCAATAGTAGTAGTAGCTTATCCAGTAAAAAGTTATGCGGTAACAGACATAAAAAGTAAGTGATAATCTTCTCCATTTAGGAAGTCGATTAAAATGCATAACGCCTGTCGTGTCGCAGAGGCACAAGCGTGCGACTGTAAACGCGACAGGTTGTGGGTTCGATTCCCACTCCAGGAAATGTGAAATTTAGTATTTTCATTTCTTGGGTTTGGTAATAAGGCAAAGCGCGGCGTTGAGTTCCGCCACTCAACACGCAAAGCCTCAATTCGGGGGAAAGTGGGGAATGGAATTGTTGAATGAGAATGGAGTGTCTTAACACTAGGTTCTCTGATTCCCTCTGCCTACCCCGCTACATGCGGGATACAGCATGGGGGAGCCTGGGAACCTAGTGTTAAGACACTCCGTTCTCATAAAATTCCCGTTCCCCACCTTTCGCCTAAAAAACAGTCTGTTTACTTCAGGTTTTTTTATAGTATTGAGCACATGGTCATAAAAAGCCTTCCAATGCTATAATTGCTAACATAATTAGAATAAAATGTAATAAACTTTATATAACTCATTTGTTCTTGACATTTCGCTTTGTACACATAAATAGATACAATTGTCATAGATTAATTATTTATAATGGAAAAAATTGTTTACTTAAGTATTATTATATAGTAATAATAATATATTTACACCTGTCGTGGTGCGGAGACAAAGTGTGCGACTGTAAAGCGACAGGTTGTGGGTTCGATTCCCACTCCAGGAAATGAAGTATTTTCATTTTTTCTGGGTTTGGTAAGAAGGCAAAGCGCGACGTTGAGTTCCGCCACTCAACACGCAATGCCTCAATTCGGCGGAAAGTGGGGAACCGATTTGTTGGAAGTGAACGTAGTGGCTTAATACTAGGTTCTCAGGTTCCCTCTCTGCGTACCCTACTATATGCGGGATGCAGCGTGAAATTAAAAAAATAATAATAATATATATAAGTAGGCAACTAAAATTCTTGGACACTCTTTGGGAAAAAAAAAAATAAAAAAAAAATATTTCCTAAGCTTAGTTAAGTGATATGAAAATATTGTGAAAGTACACGCACAGTAAAGGACCACGTGTCCGTAGTAGTTTATTTTTTTTACGTATTGCGTAAAAGGACAATTAAAAAAATACTTTGCCTTTCGTGATCATAAGCCTTCGGTTTTATTGTATTACTAACACCTGTCGTGGTGCAGAGGTTGTAGGTTCGATTCCCACTCCAGGAAATGTTAGTATTTTCGTTTCCTGGGTTTGGTAACAAGGCAAATCGCGGCGTTGAGTTCCGCCACTCAGCACGGAATGCCTCAATTCGGCGGAAAGTGAGGAACGGAATGTTTTAACACTAGGTTCCCTCTGTCTACCCTGCTATATGCGGGATACAGCGTGTATATATGTTAAAATTACCTTTTTTATTTATTAAAGTATGACTTAGGCAACGAAAAACACCTATTACAAAATGCCTGTTAAAATAAGTTATCCACGCCGGATACAGATTTAAGACCGAATTCAGTAGTAATCTATTTAATTTCATGCCTCATTGAAAAATTGATTGACACATGCAAAAACTTAAAGTGAATAATTTAAATTTATTTTTTTTAAACATGTTTATTACATGTTGGATAAGTTTAATTGTATATATATTTTTTGTCACATGTTACGTGTCAAGTTTTTCACACGTGGAACAAGTCATTCTGGTTTCCACTTTTTGCCAATTTTGGGTTTATTGAGTGTTGTATAAATACTTTTTTTTTATTAATAATTAATTTTATTTGAAACTCAAACCAAAATCAATATCTAAAAACATTTTATATCTTAAGAGCTTAAAAAAATAAAAAATCTTTAAAAAAAAAATGAAACTTATTTAAAATGTTATTTTACTTAAATTTTAGATTAGACCATATTAATTCACTCTTTTTCAACATAGCAAGAAAATCTAGCGTCATGACACTCCATTGTCAACTTTTCACTGCAATTCGATACAATGTATGTTAAATCGCGTAACTCAACGCTATACATTGTCTTTTTAAGGCAAAAAAAAAATTAATAATATTACCGCATCTGCATAAACATAATCTATGCGTTTACCAAGAATCGTAAGTGACATCAGTGACAAGGAATCTTAGAGGAGGTGCGAGCGAAATTGCTATTTTTGATTCTAAATAAATCTTTGACACGTTTGTTTTGTATGATATTTTAATCGATTTACGAAAGTATTTGTTAAGAGTAGTGATTTATATCTCCGTTTTCCTTATTTTTGTTCTTTATACGAATAAACCTTGATCTAATAATTGAAACTAGTGGCCCCGGTGACGCGCTAACAACGCGTTTTCTTTAGATTTAAATTTAAATTTAGTTAAGATGTATCGCGTAGTTTTTGAATTAGTTGTTACTTTTTAGTGAATTTTATTTGAAGTCGGTTCTCCTTATTTAAGTTGCAATCTTATTTTTTTGCAAATTATTATCATTTGCTCACTGTGATTATTAAATAGGTGAAGTGGGGAACGGAAAGAGAACGGAGTGTCTTAACACTGGGTTCTCAAGTTCCCTCTGCCTACCCTGCTATAAGCGGGATACAGCGTGAAGATAAAAAGATCAATATATTACGTGCAAGTAAAGCTTAAATTATTTAAATGCATATTGATATCGTATTTCATACTCGAGTGCGTTTACACTGTGAAAAGCTTCTTTGTGTGCTTGCTAGTAACATTACACATGAGGCATTGAAAGTTAAATATTTTGTATCAAGAATTACTGTAATTTAAAGGGTATGTAATCATTTGAATTCATTTATAATTATTTAGATGTATAAAAAGCTTGAGTTACTGAGTGACTGACAGACAACGTACAAACGAAATTATTGGCCATAGAAAGATAAATTTGGCATGTAGACTCAATGGGGAGAATAGGGGAGCACTAAGTGTGGGTTTCTCGAAGTTCCTACGAAATCAGAAAAAAATGGGACCCAAGCGTGCGGCTTTAAACGCGGAAGATTGTGGGTTCGTGCACTCCAGGAAATGTAAAAGTTTAGTATTTTCATTTCCTGGGTTTGATAACGATGTCAAGCGAAGCGTTGAGTTCCGCCACTTACCACGCAATGCCTCAATTCGGCGGAAAGTGGGAACAGAGTGTCTTAACACTAAGTTATCAGGTTCCCTCTGTCTACCCTGCTATATTCGGGATACAGCGTGAAGCTAAAAAAAAACTCGTAAACAAACGAAGGCGCGGGATATAAGCTAGCAAATATGTAAATACCTGGATTTATCCAAACTGAAACCATAACCCCATCGTGGTGCAGTGGGACAGTGTTTTACTGTATACGATTGATTGTTGGTTCGATTTCCGCTCGGGGGAATAATTATATTTAATTTACTTTTATTTCTCCGCTCCAGTAAGACAGAGGGCGGCGACACAATATCTTGAATTCAGGCAGAAGTTGGCGTACGGAGTGTCTTAACACTTGGTTCTCTTTGATTACTCTGCATAGCAGGAAAAAGCGTGAAGCGGTACTATATTTGTTACTTAACCTCCATAAACCAATGTATCATGACATAACTAATATGTTCAGGACATAACTTTCATAAATAAAAATCCTTTTCGAAACAGTCAATTACATTTGGAGTTAAAAATTCATCTATATGATTACATTTCACCTACAACTATGGAATTTGCAATGTTAGTACTGTACTGTGAAATATTCATGTATTAATAATAGCTTAGCTTGCTTCATATAAATAATTAATTACTTATATTAAATAAATACTTTTTTGTTATTAGAACCCATTGAACTGCTCATAGCTAAAAAAGTTAAAAAAAAAATACAATTCAGGGCGCTAATATTTTTGTAATAATGCATTTCAAACACATTAAATAAATAAAATATTTTTTTTACACTATCATGTGTTTGAAGTACACGTTGCCAAAGCGATGACTATTTTACGCATAGGATTAACATTTATAGAAAATTCATCAAAAAATGAACATAGCGAAACTAAAACCAGCGAGTTTTGAAAACTATCCAAGCGCTCTGCCTACTAAGCCATATGTTCATGGCCGCTATTTTCTAGCTCGAAATTTTTATAAAATTAAATTTCGAAATTTTAAAAATGTTTTTTCTTATCGTCCAATCCAACGCTGAATCAAAAAAAATTACATGTTTGAAACATACAATCGAATACCTCACTTATAGGCTAATATATAAATATTTAAAAAAACGGAAACCACAGTAAAGTTGAAATAAGTAAATATTTGCTTAAAAAACACCATTTTTTTTTAAGCTTCACACTGTATCCCGCATATAGCAGGGTAGGCAGAGGGAACCTGAGAACCTAGTGTTAAGACTTTCCGCCAGATTGAGACATTGCGTATTGAGTGGCGGAACTCAACGCCGCACTTTGCCTTGTTACCAAACCCAGAAAATGAAAATACTTTATTTCCTGGAGTGGGAATCGAACCCCACAACCTGTCGCTTTACAGTCGCACTTATGCCTCTGCGCCACGACAGGCGAAAACAAAATAATATATACCAATGTAAATATGGCACAAAGCCTAACTCTTCTCCCTAACTAACTTTACCAGACGATGGTAAAGATAACTGAGAATGGAACTGGGAATTCACAAAATTCATAAGAGCCAGGTTTGCCATTTCGTTGTGATTTATACACTAAATATTACGTTGACATTTAGTGATGTCACGTAAGTGATATCGATATCTTTTGATGTTTTTATCTTTTGAATCATTTATCTATTTATCTTGTTTAAAACTTCTGATATAAGAAAAAATTGTATATGAATAAATATATTATCTATCTAAATTTACGAGGTGAAGCGGCACTATGGTTGAGGGTTCGAAACTCGTTTAGAGTAATACTTATTTTTATAGAAAAAAGGGCACATGGCAGTAGTTATAATTGAATTTATGACAGGGCAAGGGTGCTGCTACTCATTATATATTTTCTGTAGTAGGACACTTGTATTTTAAACTAATTAATTTCTCTATATAACGCTGCCTTAGCCACGGCTTTTATGGAACATATGTATAGAGATATGTAGAAATACAATCTATGTAAGTTTGCTCGATGAGGGAGAAAAGAAAACTCATTAAGAAGGAATCTTTGTAATTAGTTGACAGAAAAAAAATTATGTCACAAAACTCTACTTTAGAATTAACATTTTTCTATAGTGAATTTACTATATTAACTAAATACTAACTACGTTAAAAACACTCAAAAAAGTTCGTTTTCCTTCTAAATTATTAAAAATAATATAGACACATATCGATTAAAGTCACATCACTATAGTCTCTTTATCGCGAACAGGTGGAGTGTTTGGTTTGTTTGGTTTCAGACAGATTATCGCTTTGCCTCTTTCGGCATTCGTTATTTTTATGGCAAAAAATTACAACGCTTTTGTCAACGGAAGTTGAGTTTACTTTGTAATTTAAGTTTTAGTTTAGCTTTTTTATGTGTTGAAAAAAAAAAGGTGATTACGGGTTCTAATTTCGGATTGGGGGATTGTTTTAATTGTTATTAAAATTGGTTACAATATTCGTCAAATTACATAAAATCTTTATATGTTGATAATTTTATTGTAAAACTTCATCTAAATCTGTTTAATAGTTTTGCATGATAGTAATAAATGAACAAAATTTCACATTCATAACATAAATAAGATTATCAATTTATACTTTAGGTATCCCGCCTATAAATGGGACAGGTTGTGGGTTCGATTCCCACTCTAGGAAATTAAATTTTTCATTTCCTGCGTTTGGTAATAAGGCAAAGCGTGGTGTTGAGTTCCGCCACTCAGCATGCAATGCCTCAGTTCGGCGAAAAGTGGGGAACGGAGGGTCTTAACACTAGATTCCCTCTGCCTACCCTGCTATATGCGGGATACAGCGTGAAGCTATGTATGTATGTATGTACATTTTTACAGGTTTAGGTTCATTTCCCGTTTATTACTTATTTCTGTACCACCATACGCATAATATCACATTAACTGAGCCCCATATTGAAAAAGCAATAAACCCTAGACGTCTTAACTCAAAGCAAACATTTATAGTATTATATTTCGATCTTATTACATACAAAATGAAATCCTATCCGTCGCCTTGTGGAGAAACAAAATTAAAAATATTACTTCCCGTGGCTTGAATATGAGAAATTGTACTTTATTTTGTTTTAAATAGAGTCGATTTTTCAAAGTCTTTTAGTGAGAATACAGTTAAGGTTTTGATACAGTTAGGTTGTGAACATACGATGGTGCTTGTCTCTTTTGACGTGAAATATAAACGTTGTTCCGTTGCCATAGCAACGTGTACAATAGTGTATGTCAAACACATGGTAATATATGTAATGCGTATTTTATTGATTCTACATTTATACTTTAACTTTGCTAAATTCTACCCTCCTGCATTTGTTTTTCGTAAAAACTTTTTTAAACATTTTTTAAAGACAATAGGAACAAACAAATTAGTTCAAAAAATTAACTTGTTACACTAAACTCGACACGGACACGTGGGCAAATTTTCAAAATTAATGATTGTATCAAAATAGGGTTCAATTTTATTCTTATAGTGACACATGAAACTAGTATAAATGTGTTATAAAAAAACCAGCTATCTGAGGCCACCGTGGCGCCTCTGGGACTGCGTCTGACAAAGTACGCGAGAGGTTGTGGATTCGATTCCCACTCGGAGAAATAATTAAATTTCAATTATTTTCATTTCCCCGCTCTCGTAGATCGAAGACAAAGCGTGGCGTTGAGTTCCGCCACTTAACACGCAAAGTCTCGAAGTCGACAGCAAAGAGGAGAAGAGGGTTATTTGACAATAGGTTCTCTCTGTACCCCACTCTATTCGACGGAAAGTGGGAAACGGAAATGTTAAAAGAGAACGGAGTGTCTTAACAGAGTGTCTAGGCTCTCCGGTTCCCTCTGTCTACCCTGCTATGTGCGGAATACAGTGTGAAGCTAGAAACGAACATTTATTACTAATAATTAAAATTATATTTGTTATTCGATAGTGTAAAACCATCCTTATACATAGAAAGCAATGATTTACTTAGCCATATCAATTTTTTACTACAAATTCTATTTCATTTTTTAAAACCAATATTATGTCACGTCACTTCTTTTGTGTTGTCAAATTTGTTTTTTTTTCTATATTATATCGGTAAAAGTGTAACTATGGAGGGCTTTTATAATGTTTTTTGAATATAAACATAATTTCTATGGTTTATTTTGATAACTTTCTACGGTGTTTATTCTATATTGCCAATAATTATGGAGGTTACAGGTTTATTTCCGTTTTTACTATATTTATTAATAGATATTTAATATTATAGACATAGTGGCATAGTTACTTAGATTTGGCTACTTCCTGGCAGAATACGAAGGCTGTAGGCTTATCTTATAAAATATAACTAGATACTTATCGTTGTATATATGGTGAAATTACGCATACTCTTTCTCCTAATCTATGCGTTATTTTGACATATAATCTATATGATTGTAAAGTTGTGTCTAGATTCGTTTAGTAGTTATTGCATAGAGTCAAACAAAGACCCGTCCATCCTCACAGGCATACAATATTAGTAGAATATACCATTTCCAGTCAGTTCAGACGAAGTGGCTTAGGTACCATAACCCGTCACACAATATCTCTAAAATAACCGTAAAGTGCAAAGTAACTTTAAATACTCTGCTACCAAAGTAATACTTAATAATTATGATTATAATAAAAAAAAGAAATAAAAAATTAAATAAAATACACAAAGTAAAAATATTACGAATAACTCAAAAATTACTCGTCAGATTTCAGACAAATTTAAATGGAACCATATCAAAAGTACCTAGCTATCATAAAAAAAAAGTTATCAAAATTGTTTCACCCAGTAAGAAGATATGTATTAAAAATACAGCCAAGTGTTAAGCCAATATGTTAGTTAGGTGGTAGGAGGTTCGTCCTCCGTCTGGCTCGCGACCACTATCATGTCAAAGACGAACCGCAAAATATCTTATGATTTGTTCCGGTTCTATGGCATGTAAGACAGATTTTCCCCTTTACCACCCATCCTTTCCCTAAAACATGGTGGTTCCGCTAGCGGACTACTACATTGTCCCCCCGTTTCATCTGTATCCTCTAGGTCGGCAACGCATCTACAACATCTCTGGTGTTTTCTGGTCCATGGGTGAAGGTTACCACTTACCATCAGATGGTTCTTCTGCTCGTTTGCATTCCGTTATCAATAAAACAAAAAAAGCCGAATACCTCCTTTTTTGAAGTCGGTCAAAAAAATAAACGAAAATCGTCTTCATAATAACTTGTTTTAGCAAAATAATGGAGGACACAGACAATGTGCGCGAACAATTTTCGAGATAAGAAACGCAATATATGAATTCTGTTAAGGAAAATGTTACGTACCTATTTTCATGAAGAACCTCTTTTCATGTACTTGTTTAGCATTACAAGTGAAAATTTGTCGACGATATTTATTATAAAAGATTTTTTTATATTGTTTTGTTGATTAAAATGATTATATATACCTTACCTTAGCTAACTTCACGCTTTATCCCTAGCGGAGTAGTCAGAGAGAACGGAGCGCCAAACGCTACGGTCCCTGCATATCTCTTTCGCCTCGTCCACAGTCATTAACCTCTTAATGCATGCTCTCCGGGGGGTCCTCATGCTTTTTACGTGACCTTCCTCCAGTATCATTGATACTGTGTTCTCGAAGGTCAACCGAGGTCTCCCCCTACCTGTCTTACCGCTTACCTTTGCTTCATATACGAGTATCTTTCTCACCATTGTTTCATTACTAATCCTCTCGACGTGCCCAAACGATGATTATATATGTATAAATTTATTTTTATTTCTTCGGCTTGGTAGGACAAAGTGTGACGTTGAGTTCCGTCGTTCAACACGTAATGTTCGAGACATTACGGGCTACTTCGGGCGGAAATTAGATAACGGAGTGTCTTGACACTATGTTCTCTCTGACTACCCTGCTAATACGAGATACAGCGAGGATATGAAACTGCCTATTAGTTCAGTAGTAAGTTTGTAGAGATGAAACTTGCAACTTCAATGTCCAACCAGTAATTTTAAAAATATAAGTTAGATCCGAGGTCACATAATAGATACTAATGAGAAATACAAATAAAATGCACCAAAACATGAAATTATTACAAATAACTCAAAAACTGTTTGACAGATTTTAAATACATTCAAATGGGACCACATCAGTAACACTACCTATCACATAAAAAAAGAAATCATCAAAATGGATTCATCTAATAAAAAGTAAGAAGGTAACACACGCATAAAAACAATACAGTCCAACTGTAAAACCTCCTGTTTTCGAATTCGGCTCAAATAATGCCATTATCAAATCTACTTTCTGGGTCAAGCATCGCTCACTTCAGTCAATTCTTGATGGATGTGCAGATAAACTCAAAAAAACGATCTATCTAGACTTATTTTGAACTAATCTTTAGGTATAGACACTAAAATATATATTTTCAAGGTTTTTCATATTGAATTGCAAAACCGAGCGAGCAGGTGATCTGTCAATCACACGACCGCCAGTCTCCACCTGTCTTACATCTGTCAGGCGCAGATTGTTATCACAATTGATGAAATTGATATCTCACCATTTTGCAATGTTCTAGAAAATAATTTATTTGTTTGCAATTTTTATTAAAATACTATACCCGGCGCGCGTTGCTACACCAACAACTAAAATAAGTTTAAAATTATTTTTGAGTTTATCGATGACATACAGACAAACATTCATTTTTATATAATCCCCTATGTAAAAATACATGGTCATACTGATTTTCATGACAATCGGTTGAACGGGGCAGAAGTTGCTACTCTGCAGCTCCACCTGGTGGTGAGTGGCATCAATAAGTATATTATTCAAAACTTCTCCGTGGAAAAATACATACCACTTTTCATAATAATCGGTACAGTAGTTTGACTTTAAAGGCAGTTAGTTGGCTGTGGGTTCGATTTCCACTCGCGGAAATAATAGAATCGAAAATAATTTTAATATAACATAATAGTCAACTCCCTACTTTTATAAGAAAAAGCGTGGCGTTGAGTTCCGCCACTTAACAAATATCTCAATTCAAGCGGAAAGCTATGAACGGAGTGTCTTAACACTAGCGTGCAACTGCTATCTATTTTTAACAACTGTTAGACAGCATCTAGGTTACAATAGTAATTAGCGTTTTAGCTTCGAGCACCTCCGCACTTTCTTAATACTGGTAAAAGTGCATACGTATTTCATGAGGAATTAGAGCATGAAATTCCCAGCAATTTTAAATATTTTTAATATATGAGCACTTTTTCATCAAAAATAATGTTTTTTTTTTAGTTTCACGCTGTATCCCGCATATAGCAGGGTAGGCAGAAGGAACCGAGTGTTAAGACACTCCGTTCCCCACTTTCCGCTGAATTATCGAATTGAGGCATTGCGTGCTAAGTGGGAAAGTGGAGAACGGAATCACTCATAATTAAATTTATATAACAACTAAAATACAAATTTCCTGGGCTTGGTTACAAGGCAAAGCGCGGCGTTGAGTTCCACCACTCAGCATGCAATGCCTCAATTCGGCGGAAAGTGGGGAACGGAGTGTATTAACACTAGGTTCTCAGGTTCCCTCTCCCTACCCTGCTATGTGCGGGATACTGTGTGAAGCTATATCTATAAAATTATATGGTATTTCCATATAAAGTATATTATTTATATCAAACAAGGTATGCTTTCATCTCACAGATCGCCTTTGATATGCAACACCGACCACTAAACTATGTTATGTGGGCGACTTAACTTACATCAAAAGCAGGAGCTTGGAATATTTTTGATTTTATTATAAAAAACTTTTACGAGCTTAAATACTTCGGTGTATAAAAATTTAAAGCTTATCTATTAATTTCTATTATCTATTAATTAACACTAGGTTCTCAGGTTCCCTCTGCCTACTCTGCTATATGCAGGATACAGCGTGAAGCTAAAAAAAAGTTTATAATTGAGTCGCAAGTGCTAAGCTGTTTCGAGCATCTCTTCTAGCAACGTATGAAATATTAAGTATTTTCCCTTCTTTCCCTGCACAGACTAAGAACCTACGACAATATCATCATCAAAAGATATTCCAACTGCATCGATATAGCGTTTTACCAAAAATAGATTCTAAAAACACAGCATAGCTATATAAAGTAAACAGTGGGCACAAATGGTTCCCTATAATGAACCGTCGACGACCACACTTAGATTTAATGGTTTAAACAAAGTGGGTGCTTCAAGTTCAATCGCCTTGTTCCTGGTTGTCTTATATTTATTTATTTTAGATGTTAGATGTAAAAAACACGTTACTAAACATTTTATAAGAAAGTGGTAAACGGAGTGTCCCAACACTAGATTCTGTCTGCGTAACCTGCTATGTAGAATAGAGCAAGTAACCAAAAAAGTAGTTCCCTTTGCCTACCCCGCTATATGCGGGATACAGCGTGAAGTAATATTATTATTTATACTTAAATTTAATTTATTTTTTATTTTTTTTTATTATTTTAATATAAGGAAATTATTGTAATAACAATATTTTCACCATACATTTTAACTCCTAAACACTTCTTACGTAATGCCTAAACAGAATTTGATAGCCCTTTTAAAACGCACACTTTAACAACAACGGTAAAATACAATAGTACGTAACGTCAACAGTTACGTTTTAACTGAACTAATGATTCAAAGAAATATTTGTTTGAATAACCACTTCCTATACTTTATAATGAATATTTTAAAATAAACCTAATGTTTATTAGAATAAAAGCTAGTTTCAAGTATTTTTTAGTAAATTTGTTGAAATTTTGAACCTTATTTCTTATGAGTCCTGTCGTGGCCAGAGGCACAAGCGTGTGACTGTTAACGCGACAGGTTGTGGGTTCGATTCCCACGCCAGAAAATGATAATATTAAATAATATTTAGTATATATTTTCATGACATGGCTCGGGTAACAAGGCAAAACGCGGCGTTGAGTTACGTCACTCAGCACGCAATGCCTCAATTCCACAGAAAGTGGTGAACGGAAATATTAAAAGAGAACGGAGTGTCTTAACACTAGGTTCTCTGGTTCCCTCTGCCTACCCTGCTATGTGCAGGATACAGCGTGAAGCTAATTTAGACGTATTTAGTTCTAGTTTACGTTTGAAAATAACAAGTGTTTAAAGGTGTTGTTTATAACACTCAATTAACGTTAAATCTTAGGCGAGTGATAATTGTGTGATGTTAGATTTATCTGTTTTATTTAAAAGCAAGAGGGTGAGAGGTTGTAGGGAAGACCTCAGATGACCTTCGAGAACACGGTATATTTGATACTGGACGAAGGTTACGTAGAAACCATGAGGACTACAACTTAGATAAAAATTCTGTTTTTTAAAATCATAAATCGTTTTACATGTATCCCGCATATAGCAGGGTAGGCAGAGGGAACCTAGTGTTAAGACACTCCGTTCCCCACTTTCCGCCGAATTTAGGCATTGCTTGCTGCTTGATTAAAATTGTTTTATTTGTTTATAATTTTATCCTATTAATTTAAACGTACTTAAATTATGGCCAAATTATACAAACAGTAGTAGTAGAAATTATAACATATATGTATGTATATTATTCTAATATATTACTATAAGGAAAAACGCGGCGTTGAGTTCCACCAATGCCTCAATCCGGTGGAAAGTGAGTAACAAAACGGAATGTCTTAACACTAAGTTCTCTGGTTCCCTCTGCCTACCGTGCTATATGCGGGATACAGCGTGAAGCTAAAAAAAAATATTCATTCCTGAATCCTTTCAGTAGTTTTACGTGAAAGAAACTAACGTCTATCATCACAAATTTTCACATTTATAATAGTACTAGATATTTTTAAGAAAAACTTGCCTTTGTAATGCTAATACACCTTAATAAATGAATAGAGCATTATGTTATTGTCTCAGCAGTCCGAGGCTATGTCATGTAAATTGCGACCTACATACTCGTAGACCTAAGTTACATGCTCCAGTGAAAGACGTCAATAAAATGAATTTGTTATAAGAACAGTGAATATTTTGTTGATATAAGTAAATATCTTGGAAACTTACAAAAACTCATAATAAACATTAATTACCTAAATTGAAGTGTAAAAAAGGAATCCAAGTAATTTATCACTTGTATTTGGACAGTGGAAATTTGTTAAATCTTTCTACAAACACGCTAATAATAAAAATAAGTTGGAGGACCGGGTGTGATTCTGGTAGACTTATATTTTTATATGTTTCTAAAATAATTTATTATTTTCCCATAACCAAATTTAGAATTTTGTGGTATGACTTGGAGAGCAATGAGAAATATTTATTCTAGCTTCACGTCGTATCCCGCACATAGCTGGGTAGGCAGAGGAAACCTGAGAACGGAATCAGAAAGTAACACTTTCTGGTTCGACACATCCTTCTCTTAAGATTTCTATTGTCCATTTTCCGCCGAATTGACGCATTGCGTGCTGTGTTGCGGAACTCGACGCCGCGCTGAGCCTTGTTACTAAAGCGAGGAAATGAAAAATAGTGAATATTAATTTTTATAACTAATTAATATTTTAATTTCCTGAAGTGGGATCGAACCCTCAACTTGTCGCGCTATTAGTCTCACGCTTCAAAATTTAAAGTAATTTCACGTTTCCAAGCCTAGCGTTTGTTTATTCCTAACTGGCTGACCACAAAACAAGCCTGGTGAAACGTCGCTCTATTGTTCTTCAAATACCTTTAAAGCCGTGACCGAAGTGGAAACAAAAATGTACTTTCTCTGAATACCGCTGAGCATCCCCATTGTGTTTGGAAATGCCTTCGTAAATTGTCACTAATTGTTAAATATTTTTTGGGTCTGTTCAGCGAAGTTCAATTTGTAATTGTATAACTTAAACAAAAAAACCTACTAATGTTATAAATTCGAAAGTTTGTAAGGATAGATGTTTGTTAATGTCACGTATAACTGCTGAACTGATTATGATGAAACTTTTTATTATTATAGCTTATTAATAAGAATGTCACATAGGTTACAAACTGTAAAAAATATTCTGTAATTTTATAATAGTATTTATAAAATAATATCAACAATATTATGATTATGAATATATTTGAACTGAAGATGTATTATAAATATTAAGGATTTTGATATGCGTCTTCCACATGTAGTAAATTTGTGAGGATGGATCTTTGTGAATCTTGTCACATATAACTGCTGAACGGATTTTGATGTAACTTAAAAATAATATAGCTTAAAAATCACATACAGATAGGCTGCAATTTATAAATTTTATGTGTCTTTCCTCTGATGTTAAACATAACTTTCCCTCTAGTAAATCCCATTCGCCTAAATAAAACTGAAGAAGCGAAATCTTAATAGAAGGGAGTGTCTTAACACTAGGTTCTCAGGTTCCCTCTGCCTATCTTATGTGCGAGATACAAAGTGAAGCTTAAGGACATGGCGTGAAATGTTCAAACATTCAACTATTTGCTTAAATAAAAATAACTTAAGAACATGCTATACGTAATGATGTATTCACGTGAAAAATCATTGTTATCTGCCACCGTCAGCCGCCTGCGCCGGATGATAGCGATGTCGATGAAGCAGAAACACTTTATAGTACCCTATAGTATTGTATGGTTTGGGTATGAACTACCCAAATAATAGGGTCTTATTTATTTATTTATAAGGTCTACCAACAGAATATACTCCTAACATGAAAGTTGACACAACTTATAAAACAATGTTACATTGCTCAGTGTTATTCCACTTACAGGCAGACACAACATGCTCCAACAATATACAATATACTTTAACATTATTTTATATTTAAAATTAGGCTAAGTAGAGTTAAGAAAAATATAATTATAATTTTCTTTTTGCAGCTTCACGCTTTATCTTGAATAGCAGGGTAGTGAGAAATTAATGTCAAGACACTCTGTTTACATTTTCCATCCTAAATCTGAAAATATGTCTCATCAGAGTGGGAAAAAGCAAAATAATTTTAACGAGTGGATTTCGAATTGATAACCAATCATGTTTATTCTCAGATACTGTTGCACTGAGCGACGGTGGTCTTAATAATGAAAGTAATTTTTGTTTCTTTTTTTTTGGAGCATTTTTATATTTTATGACGTACGTACGTACGTAGCAGAAGGACCGCCTGATGGTAAGTGGTTACCTTCGCCCATGAACATGAACACAACACAAGAGATGTACTAGATGCGTTGCCAACCTAGAGGATTCAGATGGAAAGGGAGGATAATGTAGTAGTCCGCTATCGGAACCACCACATTTTGGGGAAAGGATGGGTGGGAAAGGGGAAAACCTGGCTTACATGCCATCGAACCGGAACACATCATAAGATATTTGGCGGTTCGTCTTTGACATGATAGTGGTCGCGAGCCAGACGGAGGACGAACCTCCTACCACCAAACAATCACTTGTATCTATCTATTTAAGAAAATTGTTAAACACTATTTTGACTCTCTTCGTGCCGTCTGATTTTCTTGACAATTTGCACATGTGTCTAGATCTGAAAATAATACAACATTTTCATAGCATTAACCTAAAGTCCTGGCCAAAACTGCTTGGGTCACGAAGAAATAATGTTAGGCGATTCCCTTAGTTGTTTTTTTGATAAGTATTACGTAATTTTGGTGCACAGCTTAGTCGATCAAGACTTTCCGTTCATAGGACAGAGAGAATATAGTGTCAAAATGCTCCATTCACCAGAGCGGAAGAATGAAACCAACCGCGTTTAAAATCATACTGATTTTAACCTATTCATTCATATTATTTCCTCACTCTGGTAACAATATAAAGCGCGGCGTTGAGTTCCGCCACTCAGCACGCAATCCTCATCGGCAAAAATTGGGGTATGAAAATCTTAAGAGAATGGAGTGTATTAATACTTACTTCTCAGGCTCTATCTGCCTACCCTAGTATGTGCGGGAAGCTAAAAAAAGAAGTTTCAACATTACTAGATTTTTATTTTCTATTGTATTCCTTTCATATACTCCCTAAATAACGTTTACAGTCAGTTGAACTGTTATCTCGTCGCACAGTACCGCTGATATCGATGGCGATCGAGCGGAAATGCTATATAGCCCACATTTGGCGTACACCTCATTGCCTCAAAGATTTAGGTTGTTAAATGTCTCCATTTATCTGTTCCCACGATTTATTTGTTACTTTCTATTTGTTTTTATGTATATAAAGTGTTAGAAATTACCTGTATTTCGATAAAAAGAAAGAGGTTTTTTTTTTAACTTCACGCTGTATCCCGCATATAGCGGGAAGAAACCAGTACTTATACTTTACTGGGTGAACCAGTTTTGATAATTCTTTTTTATATGATAGCTAGTGCTTATGATGAGGTTTCATATAAATTTAGTTAAGATTTGACGAGTTTTTATATTATTGGTAATTATTTTACTTTTTAGTAAACTTTGCTTGAAGTCGGTTTTCTTTATTTGTTAAAATCTTAATTATGTTGTTATTTTTTTTTAACTTCACGCTGTATCCCGCATATAGCAGGGTAGGCAGAGGGAACCAGAGAACCTAGTGTTAAGACACTCCACTCTCTTTCAACAACTCTGTTCCCCACTTTCCGCCGAATTGAGGCATTGCGTGTTGAGTGGCGGAACTCAACGCCGCGCTTTGCCTTGTTACCAAACCCAGGAAATGAAAATACTAAATTTTACATTTCCCGGAGTGGGGATCGAACCCACAACCTATCGCATTTACAGTCGCACGCTTCAGTTTCCATTTACAGTCGTGCCTCTGCGCCTTTACAGGCGTCATTTAATTTATCTATCTAACATAATTTAAATAACTTAAACTAGAATTAGGTTTAGATCTAATACTACCAGATACAGAACTTATTGGAATCCTCAAAGTTCATAACCATTTCAAATATTAATTTTGCAAGACAAAGTTATACTAATTTATAGTCTAGCAAGTTCTGACAGTCGGACTTTGAAGAATAATGCTCTGGAGGTGATTTCCAACAAAATGTATATTAGAATAGATACAATACATAGTTTTGTTTAGTTATTAGTTAGATTTTCAAGTAAATACTTGCTTGAAATTTAATATAACTTAAAGTTATTGGAAATCGAGGCCAATTGTGAACGTGCCACTGTAAACGCGAGGGGTTGTGGGTTCGATTTCTACTCCGTGGAATGATCATATTTAAAAAACAACAAAAAGATGAGAGGTGTCAAGGAACACCCGGATGGAAGGAAATTCCTTTCGATTAATTAGTGAAGGAATTGTAATAAAATTTTATTTCTTTTAAGTTATAAAAAACCTGTATATATTCAACAAAAATAATCGTCGCGACACCACACTGTTCAATGCGAAATAGAAAGACGAAACGGAAATAACTAGATTTCTATAAGAGAGAGAGAGATAGACAGAGAAACACGCGCACGTCGCACGGCTTACAACTATAGCAAAAAGTGTCGTTACACCTTTTGGTCTTAATTTTTTTCGTCTAGCCCCCTTTCGCAACGCGCGATAAGGAACTTTTCTTTTTAACTTCACGCTGTATCCCGCATGTAGCGGGGTAGGCAGAGGGAACTAGAGAACCTAGTGTTAAGACACTCCATTCTCTTGCAACAATTCCGTTCCCCTTTTTCCGTTAAATTGAGGCATTGCTTGTTGAGTGACGGAACTCAACGCTGCGCTTTGCCTTGTTACCAAACCCAAGAAATGAAAATACTAAATTTTGTATTTCCTGGAGTTGGAATCGAACCCACAACCTGTCGCGTTTACAGTCACACGCTTGTGCCTTTACGCCACGACAGACTTTCGATAAGCGATAAGGAACTTCATCCCAATAATTTTTATTTTCACCGCTATGGTAAGACAAAAGTGTGTCGCTGAGTTCCACTACTCAATACTCAATGGTCTCGACTTCAGTCGGCAAGAGGAGAACGGAGTGTTTCAACAATAGGTTCTTATTGACTTGCTAGGTGAAAAAAGCGTGAAGTTTGTTTTATTTAGACATTTCAATATTTTTTTTATCTTTATATTATCTTAAAAAGGTGAGTGACTGATATGTCTGAAATGCACAATTAATATTCCCGCATGAATTGTAATGTCCTTTGCTCTGATCAATCCTGTGCTATCGACTTATATATAACTATTTTAAGAATATTGTTAATATAATTTATTTTAAACGCCTGTTGTGGTGCAGAGGCACAAGCGTGCGACTGTAAACGCGACAGGTTGTGGATTCGATTCCCACTCCAGGAAATGTAAAGTTTAAAGAAAGGCAAAGTGCGGCATTAAACTCCGCCACTCGGCACGCAATGCCTCAATTCGGCGGAAAATGGGAGTGTCTTAACGCTAAGTTCTCAGGTTCCCTCTGCCTATCTTGCTATATGCGGGATACAGCGTGAAGCTAAAAAAAAGAAATTCCACTAAAATGTACCACTGTACCATAAGAGCCTCTGTACTAAAATTAAATTGAACCTTGAACCACAGTTGATAGTATGCGCGAAAACACTTTAATCTATTAAGCTTTACGTTTGAATCTCGATACATAGAAATTCAAAGTAAATTATAAACTTTAGTGCCCAATTGTACCGACGCCGAAGTTCAGACGAGATTCACTGGTCGATTGTAATGGGACAAGACAAATGCATTTGAGAAAGTTTCATACATACATACACACATACATACATACAGAGACGGTCGGATATTATTCTATAGCCATAACACCATAATGGTGTCAAAAATTTAAGTAATTGATGATAATGTTATAAATAATCATGAAATAAAAAATATATAGGCCATCGTATCGCAGTGGTACGTACTATAAACGAGATGGGTGGGTTCGATTCCCACTCGAAATAATGATTAAATTTTAAATGATTTTCGTTTTTCGCTCTGGTGAAATCGAAATTGAGTTTCGTCATTTAACACGCAATGTCTTAAGTAGTACCAATTTTTTTTTTTTAACTTCACGCTGTATCCCGCATATAGCAGGGTAGGCAGAGGGAATCTGAGAACCTAGTGTTAAGACACACCGTTCTCTTTCAACAATTCCGTTCCCCACTTTCCGCCAGATTTGGTTGTTACCAAACCCAGGGAATAAAAATTCCATTTCCTGGAGTGGGAACCCACAACCTGTCGCGTTTACTAATTTAATTTCAGTAATATTTAAATAGTTTAAATGTTTAGTTTTTTGTGTATTCCTCTTTACCTATTGTTAAATACAAACATTAGAAATTACCAATATTACGTCTTACTTTTTATTCTTTATTGTTATATTTTTTCTTGCCATAGGTATTGTTTGTAATAATTATCAATCCATGCTGTGTCTGCATAGAAAAAAATGCAATCGTTTCTACAATAGTTATGTATACGGATTGTAATTTGTTTTGTGGACCAATAAATAGAAAAAAAAAATAGATAAAAACGTCTTGATTTGGATCACGGCGAACGGAGTGTTTAGACACTAACTTCTCTTTGACTACCCTGCTATGTAGGATAAAGCGTGAAGCTGTTTTTTTTTTACATATTTATGTATATTCTAAGTAAAATTTCTTGCATATTGGCGTTGAGTTCCGCAACTCAAAATGCAATGTCTAAAATTCGGCGGAAACCTGCAAAGGGAGTGTCTGAACACTAGGTTCTCTGCCTACCCTGCTTTGACGATAAAACTAGATGCTGAATATAAAATCTATCCCTATAATTATCAATTTACTTATTTTTCTAGAAAATACTTCAATATGGAGAAAAAAAGAGAATTTAGGAGACTTTCTATTAAATATATTCACTCAGCACGCAATGCCTCAATTCAGCGAAAAGTGTGGAACGGAGTGTCTTAACACTAGCTTCCCTCTGCCTACCCTGCTATTTGCGGGATACAGCGTGAAGCTATGTATGTATGTATGTCTATTAAATATAGTTTTTACACTAAACATTCAATTTAATACTATATGAGATATTAATACATCACTAACGTAATAAAACGCTGATCGTCGATGGAATTTTAAGGAGGCCCTGTACGTAATCCTTTTTATAACTCACTTATAAATTCAACTTTATACCTATATATATATAACGTACATTTTCGTCTGTCGTGTGATATTAACGAGTATTCGCAGATACTCTTGTTTTATCTAAATCGAGTGAGTCACTGTACGAGACTTGAGTCAATGTTTCCTTGTCTAGAAATAAACGGTTTCAGTTTATTTGCTTATGGTTTACGTATTGGGTTTTGTTGCTGGCTTTGTCTGTGGTTTTCGGGTTTTAGTCATTTGGGTTAATTTTTTTTTGGGAAGTGTTTATATTTTGCTTTTCAAGAATGTAGTTATATTTATAAAATAAAATCATAACCAGTAAGTTAAATACAAATAATTATACTTTCTATTTTATCACATGTATACAGTGAACTAAATACTCTGTAGCAAAGAATAAAGAAAACATATACAAATTTTAACGTATTTGAAGCGCACTTTTTGGAAACCGTCCAATTGTTTTAACCGCTAAGCCATACGCTCTAAAAAATTTTTTTTCTTCTTAATATGTGAACAACACTTTTAATATAACAACAAAAATATTTAAATTATAATATTCTCTTTTATCAAACGATGTTTGTTAGAATTCTTGGATAGCAGCATTTTGTAAAAATCTTTTTACAGAGATGCGGTCAGAAATTTCCAAATGCCGCAGGTTCGAGTCCTGTTTCTTTTAAATTTTTAAATGTTTTCTAAAAATAGTTTCTTAAACTAAGTGTGTGATTAATACTTTAAGCATAACAAAAATATTTATTAGATAGTGTTCTCTCTTATCAAACGATTATTCAAGCATATGTCTACAAAGTTTTTTATAACAAAAAGAGATTGAAACACGACGTATTTGGATAAGAACATATAGCTTAGCAGTAGAGTAAAGACGCTTTCCAAATGCCGCAAGTTCGAGTCTTGTTTCTTTTAATTTTTTAAATGTTTTCTAAAAATGGTTTCCTAAACCAAGTGTGTGATTAATACTTCAAAAATAACCGTATCAAATTGCCTGCAACCATACATCAAAGTATCGGATTGTATAAACAAATGAAACAAAGAGGTATTTAAATTTGATCTCGGGTGTAGGGTCCTGTAATGTGACTACTGTTTCACGTGACAATACTAGCTTATATAATTAAAGTAATTTGTATTTAGGAAACAAAAGACTACTTTAGAAAACATATTAAAATTTTGTATGCGGCGGGATTCGAACTCACGCCTCTTGGGAACACGGTTCGAGTCCTACTGCGTTCAAATTTTTATGTTTATTTTTATTATTATTTTTTTGACGCCTGTCGTGGCGCAGAGGCACAAGCGTGCGACTGTAAACGTAACAGCTTGTGGGTTCGATTCCCAGTCCAAGAAATGGAATTTTTCATTTCCTGGGCTTGGTAACAAGTCAAAACACGGCGTTGAGTTCCGCCACTCGGCACGCAATGCCTTAATTCGGCGGAAAGTTGGGAACGTAGTGTCTTAACACTAGGTTCCCTCTGCCTACCATGCTATATGCGGGATACAGCGTGAATCTATGTATGCATGTAATATTAAGTTATTAATTAACCAAAGACAATGAACTTACAATACATAACATTTGAACGATAACATATCGCTTTTAAATGCGGATGTCAAACGTCACTTCACGACTTAGTACTATAATTAGTTACCTATAATATGTTATCATTCTAATAAAATTGTATATATATATATATGTGTTTACATCCTGTCTAATGATTATTTCTTTAGATGAGGCCATCGTGGCGCAGCGGGATAGTGTATGTCTGTAAACGATAGTTGTGGGTTCGAATCCAACTCGGGGGAACGATAATATTCAAATTATTTGCATTACTATTCGGGCAGTAAGAGGAGAACGGAGTGTCTTGATACTAGGTTCTGTTATTCGGGATAAAGTGTAGAGTTAACACAAAAATGGACAAAAAAATAGGGAATAAATATTTTTATATCTCACAAAAGGCATCTAAAATTGAGTGGCGGAATTCAACGCCGCGTTGTCTTTACATAGCGGGATTGTGTTGTATACTGTATAAAGAAATTTAATATAATACATATAAAAATATATAAATTTAAATTAATATCGTTTGTCGTGGTGCAGAGGCACAAGTGTGACTGTAAGCGCGGTTGTGGGTCGTGGGTTCGATTCCCACTCTAATAAATGAAAATATTAAATAATATTTAGTATGTTCATTTCTTTGCTTTGGTAACAAGGCAAAGCGCAGCATTGAGCTCCGCCACTCAGCAACCAATGCCTCAATTTGGCGGAAAGTGGGGAATGTTAAAAGAGGAAGGAGTGTCCTAACACTAGGTTCTCTGGTTCCCGCTGCCTATCCTGCTATGTGCGGGATACAGCGTGAAGGTAAATAAAAGATCAAATCTACGACCTCTCATTAGAGTCTCTAACCACTACACCCACAGGTAAAATAAAAATCTATTTTAAACTGTTTAGAATAGCAAACAAACTTAAAACACAATAAATACAGTGAACAGAAGGGAGCCAGTTATTTTTGACCGTCCCAAGGGCACTTTAGAACCTTACGCCATATAGTTAATTATTCATTATTTAGTCCCCTACGCTCGTTAAATGTACTTACTTTTAGAGTAAAATAGCTATTTTTAGTTGAGAACCTAATTATACACGTTCCTTCCTTTAAGGCCATTATAGCGCATTGGGTGTCTGACTATAAATTAAATCAGTTGTGGGTTCGATTCTCACTTCGGGTTATATATTATATTTCATTTTTTTCTATTTCCCTGCTTTGGTAAGAGAAAGGGCGGAGTTGAGTTCCGCAACTTAACAGATAATGGTTTAAATTTACAAAAAATCAAACGCAGGACGGAGTTTCTCCACTTTCTTCTGACTATGATAATTTTATATTTTACTGTAAAATATTACATTGCATAGGAATGTGGGGAACGGAGTGTCTTAACACTAGGTTCTCAGGTTCCCTCTGCCTACCTGCTATATGCGGACTACAAAAACAATTATGATTTAATATTATAACTCATATAATTCAATTTCCATGTCACTTTCAACAACTATAAGATTTAAAATTTTAACAAAAAAAGAACACCGAATTCAAATAAAACGCATTAAAAAGTAAAATTATTACGAATAACTCAAAAACTATTCGTCAGATCTTAACTAAATTTAAATGAGACCTCATATGCACAACAATCATCAAAATTGCTTCACCGAGTAAAACGTTGTACTATAATCACATAAAAAATATAATCGAATTGAGCACCCCTTTTTGGAAGTCGGTTGAAACTATATTGTATCTTCTAATTTATTCTTTCATCAACTTAATTCTATATATTTATGTATACTAGAGTCCCCATAAATGCGTTAATAACGCATTGCGTAGTGACGTATATGTCCCTTTATGTAAACATGGATGTCAAACCATTGTAGTGAGTGTAACATTTATTTTATTAATTTAATATACTTTTTGTGCATTATTTAAAAAAAATATTAGCATTCTGCACTCCATTTCTATATAAACTATAAGTGTGCCAAGTTTGATGCTCCTCCGTCCGCGTAATTTTCGTAAAAAGGGATCCGAAGTTTTTGCTTCACGTATTTATATATAGATATTAATTTCTATATCGTAACGCATTTTCGTTACTTCTAAATGTCAATTCTAAAAAAGTTTCACTTCAAAAAGTGTAATAAAAACGATGTCACAACATAACGTGACAGTGATGGCTTTTAAACCACGAAAACGTCAACGTCGGATTTATATTACGTCATTGATTGCTCTCTCGCAAACAAAATGTTCGTGTGGTCCAATGTAGGAGGTTTATGGTGGGTTGTAGCTTATGGCTCAGTAGTGTGTTCTAATAGCTTGTGACGGTAGTAACATGTTCGATTTTCTTTTTTTAATGGGGATCTTGCGACAAACGGAGTGTGCTGACACTAGGTTCCCTCTGACTTCCCTGCTATGCGAGGTAAAGAGAGATTTTGCCTTATTTTAATAGTGTTTTTAAGGCTACCCTGGCACTAAGGGATACCGTTTATAAATACGGGTTGGAGGTTGAATTCCAGTTTGTCGAATAATTATTTTTAAATTATTTTCATTTCGTTTTAGTGAGACATAACACGGCGTTGAGTTTCACTACTACATGCCACATTGTTTCAACATTTGAGTTCTGGAGTGAAACGAATCATCAATATTTGTTCAACCAGTAAATGTATTGCGGTAGCACACGACAATAATATAGTCAAATTGAGAACCTCCTTTCTTAGAAGTCGGTTGTTTAGTACATACACACATAGCTTCACGCTGTATCCCGCTTATAGCAAGGTAGGCAGAGGGAACCTAGTGTTAAGACACTCCGTTCCCCACTTTCCACCGAATTGATGCATTGCGTGCTGAGGTGACAGAACCAAACGCTGCGATTTGCCTCGTTACCAAACCCAGGAAATTAAAAATTCCATTTCCTGGAGTGGAATCGAACCCACAACCTGTCGCACCTGCCTGATGCAGGACAGGATTATTAATAGATAAATTAAAATAGCGGTACCTCTACAATTCTCTCATTTAAACCAAAAACAATTTTTTTTAGTTCAAAAATGTATATTAAGGTTAAAATTGAACTTATTACTTAAACCTCAGTCAAGTAACAAGTAGAGCGTCACGAAGCGCGTACGCACGTTATTTGGTAACTTTGATCTCGCCGCGCACGAATTACTAATTCTTATACTTTTGACAATTGTTACACTTTAAAATTTTAGTTGCTAAGAACATATTTTTTAGCTTCACGCTGTATCCCGCACATAGCAGGGTAGGCAGAGGGAACCATAGAACTTAATGTAAAGACACTCCGTTCTCTTTTAACATTGCCGTTTCCAACTTTCCGTTAGAAATGAGGCATTGCGTGCTGAGTGGTGGAACTCAACGACGCGCTTCGCCTTGTTACCAGGGCGAAGAAATGAAAATACTAAATATTAATTATTATAAGTATATAACATTTTCTTTATCTGGAATGAGAATCGAACCCACAAACTATCGTGCTTACAGTCGCACACTTGTACCCCTTACACCCTTTGCGCACAGGCGTCATTTTGACAAGCAAATGATAATAAAAAGATAAGCAGTATTAATTATTTACCATTTTCTATGTATAATAACTACTTTTAATTTCTTAAGCTCAGAATGAAAAAATCATCGAAATTCTAACTACTGTAACCCGTTATTATGATATATAAGCTATATTATTATAAAGTTTCATCTAGATCGGTTCAGTAAAAACATTTCCTCAACTGAGAATCGAATCCACATCACGTAAAACCGGCATATCATCGCATAAACTAAATTTAATTGAGTTTACTATAGGCAGTCGATTTTACTAAAAACGCTTTTTCACTCTAAATATGTATCTGTTGATACATACTTAGAGTGAAAAAGCGTTAAGTAGGTTTTTGAAGGGTCGGCAACGCGTAAGTGATGCCCCTGGTGTTGCAAGCGTCCATAGGCCACGGTAACCACTTACCATCAGGTGGGCCGTGTGCCTTGTTGCCACCGTCGTGGTATAAAAAAAAAAAGAACATATCAATATAACAGCACCTGTCAAAGCTCGCATGCAAACTATAAAAATGAATGCAATATCATATTTTCGTGCCCTTTTTTTATAAACGATACAAATAAGGGAATTTTACGTGAATATTTTAACCGATTTTATAGACAGAGAGTTATATTTTTGTATGACTATTAGTTTTTTTGAATTTATCTATATATAAGTTCCTTAAGCAAAAAAATTACGCGGACAGAGGGGCATGAAACTTGGTACACTTATAGTTTATATACTAAGTAGTGCACAATGATAATCTTTTTAAAATAATGCATAAAAAGTATATTAAATTAATAAAATAAATGTTACACACACTACCATGGTTTGACATCCATGTTTATATCAAGAGACATGTACATTGATAGACAACGCGTTGTTAACGCGTCATCGGGGGCACTAGTATAAGTAAATGCATTAGACAAAACTGTTGAATTCAACAAAAGGGCAGAAAGCCACACACCTAGTGTTTTGTCGCTACTTTCTCTCTGAGTACTCTGCTTTTGATATTGATACTGATATTGGATATATATTTATATTATTAACATTATTACCGACTTCAAAAAAAGGATAGGAAATAAGACGTCTGTTTTTTTATGTGTTACCGTATATTTTTTTATTGGGTAAACCGATTTGGATGATCCATTTATTATATGATAGGATATGTTTCTATTTAAATTTAGTCAAGAACTAACGAATAGTTTTTGAGCTATTCGTAATAATTTTACTTTTTAATGCACTTTATTTAAAAGCGGTTTTCTTTATTTATTAAAATTTTAATTACAACTATTTAAAAAAAAAAACAAATATAAACACGACATTTATATCCATCCCACCTTACTTTACATTTTCGCTTTTCAAACTTAGCTGAGCTGTCACTTGGTTCGCGGGGGGTCCTGACTGACGGCGCGGTGATAAGAAACGCCCCGTCACCGGGAGTGTCGACGTTTATCAATTTTTTAAAAGCACCTCTATTTATTTGTCGAGCACAAACGCTTTCCTTTCTATATCGCATATGGCGTGAATTATTAACCGAGTTTAAAAAAAGGAGTAAATTGATTGTAATTTTTTTTTGTATGAGAGCTAGTGCTTCTAATATGGTCTCTTTTAAATTTAGTTAAGATAAGACGAATAGTTTTTGAGTTTTTCGTAATAATTTTATTATTTAATGGTTTTTTATTTGAAGACGGTTTCTTTTGTTAATTTTAACAATCTATATATAAATACTTTAAGGAAAAACTTTGCACTCCTTTTTACGAAAAATAGGCGAACGGAGGAGCATGAAACTTGGCACACTTATAGTTTATATAGAGAAGGAGTGCAGAATGCTAATATTTTTTTTAAATAATGCATAAAAAGTATATTAAATTAATAAAATAAATGTTACACACACTACCATGGTTTGACATCCATATTTATATAAAGTGACATATACATACGTTGCTAGGACGCGTTATTAACGCGTCAATGGGGACACTAGTTAGTGTTAAGTTTCATCTATATACGTTCAGTAATAACAATCTACCCTACAATCTTTTGCATTTATAATATTAATAGGATAATACAAATCTCTACACCGCCTGCCGTGGCGCAGAGGCATAAGCGTGCGACGGCAAATGCCACAGCTTGTGGGTTCGATCCCCACTCCAGGAAATGTAAAAAAAATAGTATTTGCATTTCTTGGGTTTGGTAACAAGGCAAAGCGCAGAGTTGAGTTCCGCCACTCAACACGCAATGCCTCAATTCGGCGGAACGAAATTGTTGAAAGAGAATGGAGTGTCTTAACACTAGGTTCTCTGGTTCCCTTTGCCTACCCTGCTATATGCGGGATACAGCGTGAAGTTAAAAAAAAATCTATATACCGCGACGTTGGAACGTGGTTTATTTTCGTTAATACGTAAAAGAGTAATAAATGTGCTAAAAATATTTCGACCTCCCCTAAGAAATATGAAGGACTCGATTATCAAGTTGCTATCTGTCTTTTTACATGATTTTGTATATTTGTAATTTCATTGCTTATGATATTTTTTGAAAATATTTTGACGTAGAAATCTAGTGTTAAATCACTCCGTTTGACATTTTTCGCTTGTTTAAAGACAATACGTAATAGATTTTTTTTTTAATTTCTCGCTGTATCCCGCATATAGCAGGGTAGGCAGAAGGAACTAGAGAATCTAGTGTTAATACACTCCTTTCTCTTTCAACAATTCCGTTCCCCCCTAACGCTGAATTGAGGCAATGCGTGTTGAGTGGCGGAACTCAACGCCGCGCTTTGCCTTGGTACCAAATCCAGGATAGGAAAATACTAAATTTTACATTTCCTGGAGTGGGAACCGAACCCACAACCTTTCGCGCTTACAGTACGTAATAGATGTTGGAAATGATAGAAATATAATCATTTCAGTCGAGATATTGCGTGTTCACTTGTGATACTCAACGCCACGTTTTGGCTTGAAAGTGAAAATAAGAATTAATTGAATGTAAACATTCCATCGAACGAAAAACGAACCTACTACATCATTCATGTACAGTCCAGAACTTCTACTGAGCCACGATGGTGTAAAAATAACCAACTAACATAAAAGAATATAGCTCTACGCTATATGCCGCATTTAGCAGGGTAGGTAGAGGGAACCTAGTGTTAAGACACTCCGTTCGCCACTTTCCGCCGAATTGAGGCATTACGTGCTGAGTAGCGGAACTTAACGCCGCGCTTTGCCTTGTTACCAAACCCAGAAAATGAAAAATTCTATTTCCTTGGAAGTGGAAATCGAACCCACAACCTGTCGTGTTTACAGTCGCACGCTTGTGCCTCTGCGCCACGATAGGCATCAACCAACTAAATTTCACTATACAGTATACGTTAATATATTAGTGGAAGAAATATATTATTTACGTTGAAGTAAGTCTTGCTACATTCATTTTTCAAGTCCAAAGCGTTAATGTTTGTTTATTTTCCTTACAATAATTTATTTCACGTCGACTTCACTTAAGTGAAGTTTTATATAAGCAAATGCTTCTAGAGATTTTTAAATAGGTTAGTTTTGAATATTTTAAAGTATTTCTTTTACTTCACGTTGTATTCCGCACATGGAAGGGTAGGCAGAGGGAACCAGAGAACCTAGTGTCGAGACACTCCGTTCTCTTAAGAATTTCAGTTCCCACTTTCCGCCGAATTGAGGCCTTGCGTGCTGAGTGGCGGAACTCAACGCCGCGCTTTGTAAAATATTAAATATTTTCAAAAATATGTCGCTTGTGCCTCTGCGATGTTAAATAATATATTAATTATTATTCTTTTTATTTGTTTCAGGTAATATTATCTAGAAAGTTTATGTAACTTAGCACTACCTTGAGGTTGGTAACATACGGTAAGTCGCTAAAATAAAAATATTCTTTATTCAAATAGGCGAATCATCAATTATCCTACCGGAAACTTCCATTGGTGAGGAAGGCATTACCTCCTCTATATAGATACCTCTATTATACACACATACATAGCTTCACGCTGTATCCCGCATACGAGTATAGCAGGTTAAGCAGAAGGAACCTAGTGTTAAGACACTCCGCTCTCCACTTTCCGCCGAATTGAGGTATTGCGTGCTGAGTAGTGGCACTTAACACCGCGCTTTGCCTTGTTACCAAACCCAGGAAATGAAAAATTCCATTTCCTGGAGCGAGAATCGAATCCACAACCTATTGCGTTTACAGTACAAGCTTATGCCTCTGCGCCACGACAGGCGCTAACTCGTTAGTTTAAAAAACCAGAAACATTTGGATGGCTTTATTAAAAAAATAACAATATTCATACATTTCATATTTATCGTTGAAAGTTATTTTATTAAAAAACACCAGTGCTCATATAAATGATCGTAAATATTGATTTTTATATACGACTCTTTTGAAATGCAAATGCTGATGGTTTATTAATACAGTTGTAAAAGTTTTGCTTTTTTTGCTATTTCACGCTTTATACCGCATAATAGAGTAGTCTTTTTTTATGGATGGCTTGATGGCAAACGAGCAGGGACCACCCTGATGGTAAGTGGTTGCCTTCGCCCATGAACATCTACAACACCAGAGGCGTTGTGAATTAGTCCCGCCTGCTTAGAGGGATACAGATGGAAGGGGAGGGGACAATGTGAGAGTCCGCTTCCATCGGAACCACTACATTTTTGGGGGAAAGGATGGGCTGGGGAAAGGGAAAACCCTGGCTTACATGCCATCCCGAACCAGAACACATCATAAGATGTTGGCGGTTCGTGCTTTGACATGATAGTCGCATGTTGCTCGCGACCATCATGATAGTCCCGCATGATGGTCGCGGAAGCCAGACGGAGGACCCGAACCTCCTACCACCAAACAAAAAATAGAGTAATTGAGTGAAAGGAGCCTAGTGCTAATACCAGTGGCCTCCGGGTGAAAATTTTTAGTTAGACAAGCCGGTATATTTATAAGGAAATGATGTATATTTAGAAACCAGTATATTTGAAGCCAGGTATATTTAGGTAAGCCGGTATAAATATCTGTAAACGAGGAAGCCGGTATATTTAGAGAAACCAGGAGTATATATTTAGGGGAAGCCGGTATATTTGGGAAAGCCGGTATGCTTAGGGAAGCCGTATATTTAGGGGAAGCCGGTATGGCCCAACAAGCCGGTATGTTTGGGAAGCCGGTATATTTAGGGAAAGCGGAGGCGCACATATTTAGGAAGCCAGACACATGTTTACGAGGAAGCCGGTGTATTTAGAAATATGAAATGTTTATATTTAACAAGCCGGTATGTTTAGGGAAGCCGGTATATTTAGGGAAGCCGGTATATTTAGGAAAGCCGGTATGCTTAGGGAAGCCGGTGTATTTAGAGAAGCCGGTATATTTAGGGCAGCCGGTATATTTAGGGAAGCTGGTATAGGATGTAAAGGTATTTAATAATTTCACTATCGAATTTTTGTGATGACCTTTTTTAGGTCTCCATATTTCTTACCTTGTTTTGTTGTAAACTCAATTACAGTTTGAGCTCACGTGGCGACCTTGTTGTTTTTTTAATCTAGAAATTTAGGTAAGCCGATGGGAGCCGTGTTGTATGGACGCGACTGGTCAATTCACTCCTTTTTCTGACGGAACTCCGAAGTTCTGACGGAAAAAGGAGTTCTCTAAGGTAAAAAAAAGATAAAGGAGTTCTCTGAGGAGTTGAGAGGAAAAAGTTCTCTTTCTCGGGAAAGAGTGTATGGCGGAACTCGCCGCGCTTTGCCTTGTTACCAAATGAAAATGGAAAAATGAAAATGGAAAATGGAAATAAAAATACTAACATTTCCTGGACCACTGCGCCACGACAGGCGTTAAAAAATAATAAAATAGATATGTTATTTTAAATAAGAAATAAGCGCAAGCTTCCATATAAGTGAGTTTCTTACCTCATTTTTCGCCCACATACATTTACTTAGTATTAAAATACTATATTTTAATACTTTGTTTACAAAATATTCTTGTACTTTCAATCTTTTTCACTTCGTACTGACTTTAATAATATAAACTTAGAGCTTTTGTTCATATATTCGAAACGATAATGATAATAATGTATTTCCTTATACATAGCCACCGAACCCGTAATAACTTCTTTTTTTTTTAACTTCACGCTGTAACCCGCATATAGCAGGGTAGGCAATGGGGAACGGAATTGCTGAAAGAGAATGAAGTGTCTTAACACTAGGTTCTCTGGTTTCCTCTGCCTACGCAATAACTTGAATGGCGGAAATTGGAAGAAGGAGTGCCTTGACTTTCTCTCTCTCTGCCGACACTACATGTGGCAAAAAGCATGATGTGCAAGAAGTAAAACTCAGTCGTTTCAGTGTTTCTCTCTTTTGTTCTATATATACTTATACAACGCTTAATAATACAAAAGCAAAAGCAATCATATTGAAAATAAACATTATGAGTATTTATTTTAAATTCTCATTGTATCACTTTAAAATAAATTAACAAGTACGAAAATTCAAAGTAGCTGTTTAAACGATGTTAATAAGAAAAGCTTAATAATCGACTATAAAATGATAAAAATGTGTGGAATTAGTCATTGGAATTTCATGCAGGATAGCTACCGTTGTATTAAATAGTGAAATGAATTCTCATACTTGAAAAAAAACTGTTGAGTTTTTCGTCAGAGCTTCTCAGTAATATGGCATTCTAAACGATTGAAGCTTTATATTCGATATTACCTTACACGATTTGAATCTATTACTAGTATATATGCAATTTTTTGCTATCTTTTATTAGGCATGCCACTAAGCCATTAGGTACATACATCAGTTAAAAAGCTATAACTTATTTACTTACTTAGCTTCACGCTTTATCCCTAGCGGAGTAGTCAGAGAGGACGGAGCGCCAAACACTACAGTCCTTTTGCCTCGTCCACAGTTATCAACTTTTTCTTACATGTCCTCCAGAGAGTCCCTATGTGTCTTACGTGATGTTTCAGTATCATTGGTACTGTGGTCTCGAAGTTCAACCGATGTCTCCCCCTACCTCTTTACCCATACATCTTTGCTTCATATATCTTTCTTACCATACTGTCATCACTCATTCTTTCGACAAGCCCAAACCTGAGCAAGTTCTTTATATAGATAAAGAGCTTAAACATATTTGAATAAACATTGCAAATTACACAGATGCAATACTGAGAACGGTAATGAAGATAGGGCTGAGGGTTGCTCAACCCTTAAAATTAGATATTAATTTAGCATCCCCTCTAAGCACTGTTAGCATTAATTGTACGGTTTTCTTCAGATTGCGTCCCCTTTTCGTATTAACTATATTATTATGGAGTTAGGAAACTTAATTGAGATTGGTGGAAATTAAATTGTTAAGTAGTGAGTAATATTGTCAGTTATTCTGCTGGTAAAAATTGATGCATAGAAAGAGAAACAGTGAAGCTACTGGTAGTTATATTAACTGTGTATATACATATGCAGTTTTGTGCCTTTCCCAGGATAAAATGGTAGGCAGAGAGAGAGAACCTAGTGTCAAGTTTTTCCGTTCTCCAAATTCTACACGAAAATGAAACTTAACGGCTTCTATGTCTATAACAGGATAGTGAAAATAATTAAATAACTATTTTCTTGAGATCGAACGCACAGCCACCCAGTTTACAATCACTTGTCCTACTGCGATAAGATGGCTTCTCTTTTATCAAGCAAAGTGTACTAAATGACATAAATATATATTTTTTTAGCTTCACGGTTTTCCGCCTAGCTGGATAGTCAAAGTATGAAGATTACTCCCTTCTCCTCTTTCAATGCAAATGGAAATAATTTAAATATGTGTATATGGCCTCGTGTGGGAATCGAACCTACAACCCATCGAGTTTACTTAGGACTCTGTCCACAATGGCCTTAATAAATATTACTACATTTAATACAAAAATGGAGAAACGGAGTGACTGATCACTACCATTTGTTTGTCTCGGGGATTTGAACCCCCCATCGTTCTAAATAAAACTACATAAAAAACACAAGCGTGGTTTACACTCGGACGGTCAGTATACGAGCAGGCAGGTGTGCACGAATTTTCAAGTTTAATGTTCTGCGCGTTTTATTTCGATATGGATGCACGCGGTGTAATGTATAGGTTTTTTGAGTTTTTACCCTTTTTTTTAGGGAGAACTCGACGCCACGCTATTATTTTTATTTCTTCGCTCTGGTAAAACATTTACCAGAGCGAAGAAATGAAAATAATTCAAATATATTTAATTACTTTATTGAATGAGAATCAAACCCAAAACCACTCGCATTTAGAGTCGGATGGTGTCCCACTGTGCCACGATGGCTTCACTTTGTTGAAGTTTTACTATTTCTAAATATTATTAAAAATATGAGATTTTTGACGTAGTTTTATACACGATGTAACACAGAGGGAACCTAGTGTTAAGACACTCCGTTCCCCACTTTCCGCCGATTGAGAATTGAGGCATTGCTTGCTGAGTTCAAACCCATGAAATTAAAATATCCAATTCCTGGAGTGTAAATCGAACCCACAGCCTGTCGCATTGACATTCGCACGCTTGTGCCTCTGCGCCACGACAAGCGGTAACATTTAACTACGAGTATTATATGTAAATTCTGTTGTCATATTATTTAAATTGTTCATATTTAATGTGTTTAATTTACTTGAAATTTAATATTTTTTTCACCATGTAACTAACTTTAGTTCCCTGTCCTAATTATTTAAAAGTCGACCTATCAACTAATTCACGCATGATTATCTTTGTTAAAGTTAAGATATTTTTGTTTCTTTTATCGCTTCACTCTTATGACGTACGCCAGATACATCAGCGAGGGTGAAGAAAGGTCCCGACCGTCCCCGGTGCCTCATAACGTGATCGGAACATTACTAACACGCGTTGCTTATTTATTCCGCTTACTTTAACTACAAAAATGTTAAATTTTATATAGGAAAAAACTGTTTATATTTATTTTATGATATGCAGTTTTTGTATCTTCTTTTTTCTTTTCTTTTCTTTTTTTTTAGTTTCACGCTGTATGCGCATATAGTAGCTATCCTACTAGTGTTAAGACACTCTGTTCCGCACTTTCCGCCGAATTGGGCAATTGCGTGCTGAGTGGCGGTACTCAACGCCGCACTTTGCCTTGTTACCGAACCCTGAAATGAAAACTTAACTTTTTCATTACTAAACTTTTACATTTGCTGAAGTAAGAATCGAACCCTTATCTTCTGAATTTATAAATTTTCGCTCTATAACGTTTAGTAGAGTAGGAGTAGATCTCTTTGTTTCAATAGTACTGGGAAACATTTAGATGGTCATGATAGTCAAGAGAAGTGTCAAGACATTCCTCTCTTGACTTTCCACCTCAATGTCGGAATATCTCATACTTTACCTGTCAAATGACGGAACTCAACACCGCACTTTTTCATTTAAAACAAAACAAAAGAAATCTAAATAAATTTTCTAATACTAATGTACAAAAGTAATTTACTCATATTTGATATTATTAGTAAGCTTTACCAGATAGAGCTTAAATACAAATTTCGATGTACCTAAATTTTGAAACTATGAAGTTTCCAAATAACCCTTGTATCTATTAATTTTCTACTTTGCTCGGTTTTAGTGCTTACTATGTTTAACAGTTAACGTGAAACTTTCAATATTACATATATATAGTCAGCCAAAACCCATACTAAATAATGAACTTCTAGAACTATCATCAGTTCATTTCTTTTGAAATTTGGTTAGGTAGAGAGACGAGCGCGGACAGTGGAGGTGAGGTTAACGCGCATTTTAAAAGGGCCCCTTAAACCTACACGTTGGGTCGTAAGTTCCAGGCACCCTCCAAACTCCTCTCTTTGCAATGCGATGGGTTCACACGGTGAATCCTTGGATTGATAAGGAGTTTCTTCTCTTCTCTGAAAGGTTAAATGTTTGCTTGTCCTTCTTCCACGTCGAAATGAACCGATGTTATGTTATAATTATTGAGTGGAGATATTTAGAAGGCTGACAAGTAACATGAGTTTATTTGTACAGTTCTAAAATGTTACTATAACTAACATCATTACTGTGGGAAGAGCCATAATGATGAGTATATATGTGCTCATGTGAATACTGATATGTTAGAGTAGTCCCAGAGGACCTATTTTTAGGTGCTACTTCACTTTCCGCCTAATTTTGAGACATTCCGTATTAAATGAAAGAACTAAACGTCGAGCTTGACTTACCAGAGTGGGTAAATGAAAACTCAATAAAATGCAATTATTTTCCGAAGGAGGTAGAACCCAGAACAACACCGCTTATACTTGGACACTGAACCGCTGCGTTATGATGGTTTCTATGTTTATTATAATCAATAGTAACCCTAGTGGTACATCACTCTGTTCTCACTTCTTGTATAATAAACGAAACGATGAACAATCCATACTAGAAATATTGGAGTTGAAGCTCTAAATATCTCATTTACAGTCGGACACTTCCACAGCACCACGATGTACTTTCTATTTCTAAAATATTGAAAGTTGAACAGAAATATTATTTATTTCAAACAAATATACCTTATATAAGTAAAATATTGAACTAGAATATGGAAAATTGTTTTAAAATAAATACCTTCTTCCCTCACATCATGACCGTGGCACTGTCGGCTCTTATAGGGTTACTACACTTGTATGAAAATAATATATGAATTATGTAAAAAAAACCACTGTAGGAAATGAAGTATTTTCATTTTCTGGGTTTGGTAACAAGGCAAAGCGCGGCGTTGAGTTCCGCTACTCAACACGCAATGACTCAATCTGGCGGAAAGTGGGGAATGGATTTGTTGAAAGAGAACAGAGTGTCTTAACACTAGGTTCTCGAGTTCCTTCTGCCTACTCTGCTATGTGTGGGATACAGCGTGAAGTTAAAAAAAATAAAACAAATGTAAAAAAAACACGTTTGAAAGTGTACTAATCGTTTTGACAATATTATTAGATTTATGATATGAAAATATTATATTATCATCGGATCCGAACAGGTATATTTTTAAAACAATACATAGCTTTACGCTGTATCCCGCATATAGCTGGGTAGGCAGAGGGAACTAGTGTTAAGACACTCCGTTCGCCATTAAAAAAAAAAACCATTCTTAAAAAATCATTTTATTTAAACAAAGCGGCAACTAGTGGGTCAAAATAGATTGCAATATGTTCTTATATTTATGGAATACTACATAAAGCTAATAAGAACATGATAAAAATTCATATATTTTTAATATTACGCGATAGTTTTCGATTCGAGTCCCTTGAGAAAGTCAAGAACACATCTAATTAATATTTGAGTGTAATTCATTTTAATATATATAAATGATTTTATATTTACATAGTTATTTCACAATTAATACGTTGGCTCTGATTATTTTGGATAACCCAATACAATAAGTCTCTATAACGACAAAAAGAGTTCAAAATTAGTGATTTGTGACTACTTTTTTAACACTATGCTTTTTTGATCACTTCACGCTGTATCCCGCATATGCAGGGTAGGCAGAGGGAACCTAATGTTAAGACACTCCGTTCCCCACTTTCCGCCGAATTGAGGCATTGCGTGCTGAGTGGCGAAACTCAACGCCGCGCTTTGCCTTGTTACCAAACCCAAGAAAATGAAAAATTTCATTTCCTGGGTTGGGAATCGAACCCACAACCTGTCGCGCTTACAGTCGCACGTTTGTGCCTCTGCGCCACGACAGGCATTAATATTTAATAACTAATTTATAAATAAATTCTTTTTTCGATATTATAAATAAAATTGGTGACAACCCTACCATATTTACACACCGAGTATTGAACCCGTTATAAAGTGTGCCGGAAAAATGTTTACTCAAAGCTTTAAACAAGCAGACCTCAACTTACTATACGAATGCGATACGAATACGATACGGTTAGCTATACTGTCAATATTAGTATGGTCATTATATAATTGACTGACAAAACTGACATACGGATTACACTTACTTCGCCTGCCGTGGCACTGAGACACAATCGTGCGATGTTTTTTTTTTTTTTTTTTTATGGATAACGGATGGCAAACGAGCAGAAGGACCACCTGATGGTAAGTGGATACCTTCGCCCATGAACATCTACAACACCAGAGATGTTGTAGATGCGTTGCCAACCTAGAGGATACAGATGGAAGAGGAGGACAATGTAGTATTCCGTTCTCGGAACCACCACATTTTGGGGAAAGGATGGGTGGGAATGGGAAAACCTGGCTTACATGCCATCGAACCGGAACACATCATAAGATATTTGGCGGTTCGTCTTTGACATGATAGTGGTCGCGAGCCAGACGGAGGACGAACCTCCTACCACCAAACAA